>JACEFZ010003259.1:0-82500 GCA_014155875.1 Cepaea nemoralis
AGGATTGTAGCTTCAAATCACTACAGGCACAAGTTTAGATCACAAGGATTGTAGCTTGTCAAAAACACTCCTAAGGCACAACGTTTGTCTATATCACAGGAGTTGTAGATTTCAAACACTAAGGCACAAGGTTAATCCCACAGGATTGTTAGTTTCATAGCACGCCATGACGCACAAGTTTATATCAAAGGAGTTGTAGCTTAAAAGCATCAGGGCAAAGTTTGGAGAATCACATTGGATTGGTAGCTTAAAACACATCTCAGGAACAAGTTTTATAACAGGATGTGTAGCCCTTCTAAAATCTCAGGCACAAGTTTAGATCACAGGATGGTAGCGTCATAATATCACTCAGGCACAAAGTGCTATATCTAACAGGATATGTAGCTTCAAACACCGCTATGCACACGTTATAGTATCACAGTACGTGTAAGTCTTACAAACAAACTCAGGCACAAGTTTATTATAAAAGCGATTTTGTAGCTTCAAACACTCAGGCACAAGTTTATATCACAGGAGTGTAGCTGGTGTCAAAACCAGCAGGCACAGTTTATTGATCACAGGATTGTGGCCTGTAAACACTCAGGCACCAGTTTATATCACAGGGGATTGTAGCGTCAAAACACTCAGGCAACAAGTGATTAGTCACAAGTGATGGCTTAGCATTCAAGCACTCAGGAAAAGTTTGATAATAACATGGAATTTGGTAGCTTTCAAGCACCTCAGCCACAAGTTTATAGCACGGCATTGATGTAGGCTTTTCACAATAACAATAAGGCAAAAAAGGTGATAGAACGGAGAGGGGGTAGAGTCAATGCAAGCGAGGCAAATATTGGGGAGAGCACAGGAGTGGAGAGGCAAGTCACAAGGAATGGCAAAAAGGGGTAAATCAAAGGATGGTAGATGCAAGAACGCGATGGCAAAACGTTGGATATGCACCAGGGGTGGGGGAGATGGAAAACACTCAGGAACAAGAAGTGGGATACCACAGGAGGGAGATGCAAAAACACATCTTGAAGCGAAAAAAAGGGTAATATCACATGGAATGGTGAGCGCAGAAACAAGACAGGGAAAAAGTGTGTATGATAACAGGATGGTAGAAGTCACAAAAAGCAGGAAAAAGGGGAGATAAAAGAGGAATGGGAGAGTAAAAACTAAGAGCACTCAAGGAGTATTCAAAGAGTGGGTAGCGTCTAAAACCACTCACAGGGCACAAGGGGATACAAAGGAGGGGAAGCTGGTAAAATGCACGCAGGCGACAAGGGTATAGCACAAGGTGGTGAGATGAGCAAACAACAGACAGGGACACAAGGCTGAGAGAAAAGGAGGTGGGGTGCGAGTACGTCAAAAAAAAGCTACGGACTATATAACCACAAGGGTGGAGGGACAGGGATGTGGTCAGAGGAAAGACACGAAGGCACAAGGTTAGATCACAGGAGATGGGAAGAGGCAAACAAGCAGGCAAAAAGGTATCGAGAATCAAGGGTAGTGGGAGGTCAAACACTGAAAAGGCAAAACAAGTGGATATCACAGGATTGTAGAGTAGCTATTGCAAAAGCACGCAGGCAAAGTTGATATAACAGGGAGGGGTAGATTCAAACACCTAAGGACAAAAAGGGTCGATATCACAGGAGTGGAGAAGCAAAACAAATCATGACACAAGTGGATATAACAGCCGATGGAGCTTCAAAACATCAGGTCACAAGTTTATGATCAACCAAGGATTGTAGCTTCAAGCACTCAGGCACAACTTTATATCACAGGCATTGTTTCTAAGCTCATTGTTGCTTATATTGCACGCAGGGGGGCCAAAACCCCACAAGTTTATATCACAGGATTGTAGCTTCAAGCCTCAGGCACAAGTTTATATAATCAGGATTGTGAGCCTTCAAGCACTTAGGCACAAGTTTATATCCAGGATTTGCTAGCTTCAAAAAACACTCAGGCACAAATTTTAGTATCACAAGGAATGTAGCTTGAAAACAATCAGGCGACCAAGTTCTATATCACTACGGATTGTTAGCTTGTCAAACATCAGGCACAAGTCTTCGTGGAAAGTTGTAATATCACAGGATTGTAGACGTTCAAACACTCAGCACAAGCTTTATATCAAAGGGAATCCTGTAGACTTCAAACACTTCATGGCAAAAGTTATATCAAGAGGAATTGAGCTTCAATACAATCAGAAGGCACAAGTTTATATCAAAGGATTAGTAGCTGTCCAAAAACTAAGGCACAAGTTTATATCACAGGATTTGGACGCTTCATAAACACCCGCAGGCGAAAAGGATTATTATCTACAGGATTTGTAGCTTAAAACACTAGGCCACAAGTTTATATCACAGGATATGTAGCTTCAAAAAAACTCCAAGGCAACAAGTTGACTTATCACAGGGATTTTGGAGCTTTAAAGACTTTCAGGCAACAATCCAGTTTTAGATGCACAGGATTGTACTTCAAGCAATCACGGGCCACCAAGTGTATAGCACAGGAGGGTAGCTTGCAAAAACTTCATAGGAACAAGTTTTATATCAAAGGATTCGTACTTAAAACACGCAGGAACAAGTTGATATCACAGATTTGTAGCCTAAAACACTGCAAGGATACAGTTTGATATAACCAGCGATGTTAGCTTCTCAAAAACTCCAGGCACAAGTTGTATACACAGGATTGTTATAGCTTCAAAAAAAATAAGGGACACAAAAGTTTTACTATCACAGGATGTAGCTATAAAAAAACCCTCAGGTCACAAGTTTATATCACAGGATTGTAGCATTCAAACACTTCTTAGGCACAAGTTCTCTTAAAAGGATTGTAGCTTCAAGAACCTCAGGTCAACCAAGTTCTATATTCACTTAGTGATTGTAGGCTTCAAGCACTCAGGGCAACAAGTTTATATCAACAGGAGATTTGTAGCGTTAAAACATTAAGGCCCACAACGGTTTACATCACAGCGGATTGTAGCTTCAAACACTATAGGCACAAGTTTATATCACAGGATTGTATATTCAAACACTCAGGCACAAGTTTATATCTCATGGAGGGGTAAGCTTCAAATCCCACTCAGGCACAAGTTTAATATACAGGATTTGTGAGCTTTAAAGCACACACTCCAGGACATCAAGTGTGATCTCAAAGGGATCCTGTAAGTCTTTCACAGCACTCAGGCACACAGTTTATACACAGGGATGTATGCTTTCAAGCTACCTAACGGAACAAGTTTATATCAAAGGATTGTAGCTCCATAGCACTCAAGGGCACAAGTTTATGAGTCAAAGTGATTGTAGCTTCAAACACTCAGGCACAAGTTTATATTCACAGAGGATTGATAGCCTCCTCCCAAAACACTCAGGCACAAGCTTGTTATATCAAAGGATGTAGCTCAAACACGTCAAGGCACAAGTTGTTTATATCACAGGAATTTGTAGCTGCCAAAACCACTCAGGCACAAGATTTATATCAACAGGGATTGTAGCTTCCAAAACAACACTCAGGCACAAGTTTATTATATCACAGGATTTGCTTAAGCACGCTTCAAAAACTAAGGCACCAGTTTAATCAAATGGAGCGTAGCTCAAGTCACTCATAGGGATAACGTTTATATCACAGGATGTAGCCTTCAAGCACTCAGTGGCAACAAGTTTATATCACAGGATTGTAGCTTCAAGCACATCAAGGCACAAGCGCTTTATATCCACAGGAAGGATTTGCTAGCTTCAAGCACTCATCAGGCACAAGTTGATATCCAGGAATTGTAGCTTCGTCAAGCACTCAGGTCAATCAAGTTTGTATATACACAGGAGTGAATTGTGTAGCTCTCAAGCACTCATGGCACAAAGTGTTTATATCACAGGATGTAGCTGTTTCAAACACACTCTCAGGCACAAGTTTATATCACAGGATTGAGCTTCAGCTTCAAAAACCTTCAGGGCACAAGTTTATATCTACAGGATTGTAGCTCAAACACATCAGGCACAAGTTTATATCACAGGATTGATAGCATTTCAAAACACTCAGGCACAAGTGTATAGCAACAGAGATTGTAGTCTTCAAGCACCTCAGGCACTAAAGTTTATATCACAGGAATGTAGCTTCAAGCATCTCCAATGGCACAACGTTTAGTATCACAGGACTGTAGAAGCTTCAAGCACTCAGGCACAAGTTGATATCATCTAGGCATGTAGACTTCAAAGACCAAATCATGAGCACAGGTTATATCATCAGGGATCAGATTGTAGCTTCAATACACTCAGGCACTAAAGTTTATATCACAGGATTGTAGCTCTCAAACACCTCTTAGGCACAGTTTATATCATCAGGATGATAGCTTCAAACACTCAGCACAAGTTTCACTATCACACGGATTGTAGCTCCTCAAATCACCTCGAGGCACAGACGTTCATATATCACTAGGATTGTAGCTTCAATACACTCTAGGACAAGTTTATATCACCAGGATTGTAGCATCGCAAACACTCAGGCACAAGTTTATATCACAGGATTGTAGCTGCTAAGCACTCAGCACAAGTTATATCCCAGGAGTGTAGCTTTCAGAGCACTCAGGCACAAGTGTTTATATACACGGGACGAGATTGTAGCTTCACAGCACATCAGCACAACGTTTATCATCACGGAGATTGTAGCCTTCAATAGCACTCAGGCACAAGTTATATATCACGGATTGTAGTCCTCAAGACACGCAGGCAGCATAGCTTATAGCACAGGCGATCTGTAGCTAAAACCCTCAGGCAGCACAGTTCGATATCACGGGGTATTGTGCAGCTTCAACAATCCATCAGGCAAAAGTTTCATATCACACGACGATGTAGCTGCAAACACTCTACGGCACAACGTTATATCACGGATTGTAGCTTCAAACACTCAGGCACATAGTTTACCATCACCAGGATTGTAGCTTCAAACACACTCAGGCACAAGTTGATATCGTACAGGATTATTGTAGCTGCAAAAAGCACTCAGCACAAGTTATATCACAGGATGTAGCTTCAGCACTCAGGCACAAGTTATATCACAAGTGATTGTAGTTCAAGCACTCAGAGCCCAGTTATCACGCAGGATTGAGCTTAAACACCTAATGCCCACTTTAGATCACAGGATTGTAGCTTAAACACTCAGGAACAAGTTTCATACAGGATGTAGCTTCAAACACTCAGGCACAAGTTTATATCACAGGATTGTCGCTTCACACTCAAGCACAAAGTTATATCACAGGATTGTAGCTTCAAACATAGAACAAGTTTATATCACAGGATGTAGCTTCAAGCACTCAGCACAAGTTTATATCTCACAGAGATTGTTCAGCCTTCAAACACATAATCAGGCACAAGTTATCTATATCACAGATGTAGCTTCAAGCATCAGGCACACAGTTTATATCACACGGATCTGTAGCTCAAACACTCAGGCACACAGTTTATATCACAGGGATGTAGCTTCAGCACTAAGGCCACAAGTTATTGATATCCACGGGATTGTGTAGCTTCAAACACACTCATGGCACAAGTATATCACAGGATTGTAGCTCAAACATCTCCGGGCTACAAGTTTATATACGGGATGGTAGCTTCAAAAGCACTCAGGCACAAGCATCTATATCACGGGATGTAGCTCAAACACTCAGGCACAAGTTTGTATATCACAGGGATTGTAGCTTCAAACACTCAGGCACAAGTTTATCATCACAGTGGATTGTAGCTTCAAGCCACTCAGGCACAACTCAAGTTTATATCACCAGGATTGTAGCCATTCAAAGCCACTCAGGCACAAGTTTATCATCACTAGGATGTAGCTTCAAACACTAGGCACAGTTTTATTATCACAGGCTTGTAGCTTCAAACACTCAGCACAAGTTTATATCTCCAGGATGTAGCTGTTAAAACACCCTCAGGCACAAGTTTCTATATCACAGGATTGTAGACTTCAACGCACTCAGGCACAAGTTTATATCAACGGATTGTCTAGCTTCAAGCACTCAGCACAAGTTTATATCACAGGATGTAAAGCTTCACAGCACTCAGGCACAAGTTTATATCACAGGATTGTAGCTTCAAACACTCAGGCACAAGGTTTATATCACAGGATTGGGAGCTTCAAACACGTCAGGCAAGCAAGTTTGTATATCACTTAGGATCTGTAGCTCTACAAACACTCAGGCACCAAGTTATATCACAGTGAGTGTAGCATCACAGCACGCAGCACAAGTCTCTATATCACTAGGATGTAGCTCAAAGCACTCAGATGGCGACCAGTTTATAGCACAGCCGAGTGTAGCTTCAAGACACTCAGGCACAAGTCTTTCTAGTTTATGATCACAGTGATTGTCGCTTCAAAACACTCAGGCACAAGTTTACTATCACAGGATCTTGTCTAGACTTCAAACACTCAGGCCCAAGTTTATATCACCAGGATTGTAGCGTCAAACACTCCACGGCACTAAGTTGTTATATCACTACGGATTGTAGCGTTCAAGCACACCTCAGGCACAAGTTTATAGTCACAGGATGGTAGCGTGCAAGCACACAGGCAAAGTGGTATATCTAACAGATTGCGAGCTTCAAGACACGCAGGCACAAGTTACATTAAGCACAGGATTGTGAGCTTCAGAGCACGTCTAGGCAACAAGTTTATATCACAGGACGTGGAGCTTCAAACTACTCAGGGGCACAAGGTATAGACACAGGTGTAGCTGTTCAAACAAGCAGGACACAGTGTATATCACAGGATTGTAGACTGCAATAAAACTCATGGCACAGAGTGTATATCACAGGAGTGTGTAGCGTCAAACTCAGCACAAATGGTTATAGTCACAGTGATGGAGCTGTCAAACACCTCAGGACACAAGTTGACTATCACAGTGATGAGCCTTCCAGCACTCAGCACAAGTTTAACACACAGAAGATGTAGCATTTCAAACAGCTCGCACAAGTATATCACAGGATTTGTAGCTGCATAAAGCATCAGCACAGGCACAAGTTTATATACACAGGTTAGTGTAGAGTCGAAGCGACTCATGGACACAGTGATATGATCACAGGGAATGGGTAGCGATCAAGACAAGCTCAGCACATATGTGTATAGCACAGTGGAGGTGAGCTTACAAACACCTCAAGGGCCACAAGGTTTAGATCACAGGAGATGCTACGCTTCGCAAACACTCAGGCACAAGACTCTATATCACCTCAGGATTGTAAGCTCAACATCAGCACAGTTTATAGTGCTGAGCTGTGCTTCAAAGCACTCAGGACACAAGGTTATAGTAGCACGGATGGTCGCTTCAACAATCAGGCACAAGTGTATACTCACAAGGATTGTAGCTTCAGCACTCAGGCCAGGGTATATCACAGAGATTGTAGTCTTTCAGAGCACCTCAGCACAAGTTTATATCACAAGGATTGTATAGCTTCAAACACTCAAGGCACAACGCTTATCTATCACAGATGAACTTGTAGCTTCAACACACTTCACGCACAAGTCTATATCACTAGCGATCAGTAGCTTACAAACACTCAGGACAAGTTTATATCACAGGATTGCTTAGCTTCAACGACACTTCGACAGGGCACCAAGTTTATCATCACAGGATTGTTATAGCTTCAAAGCACTCAGGCACAAGTTATATCACAGGATTGTCTGAGCTTCAAGCACTCAGGCACAAGGTTATCATCACAGCGATTGTCAGCTTCAAACACTCACGGCACAAGTTTATATCACGGATGATAGCTTCAAGCACTCAGCACAAGTTATATATCACAGGAATTTGCTAGGCCTTCTAAAAGCACTAATCAGGCACAAGTTCAATCACGCAGATTGTACGCCTTTCCCGAAAGCACTCAGGCACACAGTTTGTATCACGGTGATTGTAGCTTCAAACACTCAGGGGCCAAGGTTACTATCACGAGCTGTAAGTGTAGCTCTCAAACACTCAGGCACAAAGTAAGATTTATCATCCAGATGTAGCTTCAAAACACTCAGGCACAAGTTGTATATCACGGGCGATTGTAGCTCAAAACACTGAGGCACAAGTCTAGCATCACAGAGGATTGTAGCTTCAAACACTCAGCACAAGTTCTTTCAGATATCACAGGATTGTGAGCTTCAAACACTCATGGCAGTTTCATATCACAGGGGCACTTGTAGCTGCAAACACCAGGCACACAGTTTATATACAGGATTGTAGCTTCAAACAATCCAGGCACAAGTTTATATCACAGCGGGATTGTAGATTCAAGCACTCTAAGGCACAAGTTTATATCACAGGATTGTAGCTTCCAAAGCACTCAGGCACAAGTTTATACTCACAGGATTGTAGCTTCTCAAAACACTCAGGCACAAGTTTATATCACAGGATTGTAGCTTCAGCACTCAGGCACAATATATCACGGATTTAAGCTCGAACACTCAGGGCACAAAGTTATATACACGGGACTTGTAGCTTCAAGCACTAGCACAAGTTTAATCACGGAATTGTAGCTTCAACACAATCAGGCACCAATCACCAGTGATATCACGGATTGTATGCTTCAAACATCTCAGGCACAAGTTCATATAGACAGGAGTGTAGCTGTCAAGCACTCAGGAACAAGTTCGCTTTATATCACAGGATTGTCGCTTCAAGACACTCGACAGCACAAGTCTTATATCAGGGTCTGTAGCTTCAACAGCACTCAGCGCACAAGTCTTATATCACAGATTGTAGTTTAAAGAAAACTTCTAAACACTCTATGCGCACAAGCTATGAATCACAGGACTGTCAGCTTCAAACATCAGGCACAAGTTGATATCACAAGGATGGTAGCACTTCAACACCACTCAGCACAAGTTTATATCACCAGATTGTAGCTCAAGCACTACAGCCCACAAGTTATAATCACAGGACGTAGCTTCAAGCACTCAGGCACAACGTTTATCTCAAGGATGTAGCTCCAAACACACAGGCACAATGTTTATATCACAGGATTTGTGAGCTTCAAACACATCAGGCACAAGTTTTATATCACAGGCACTATGCTAGCTCAAACAATCAGGACAGTTATATCTCAGGTTGTGCTTCACAACACTCAGGCACCAAGTTTATATCACAGCGATTGTAGCTTCAAGCACCTCAGGCACAAGTTTATATCAACAGGATTGTAGCTTACAGCACTCAGGAAACACAAGTGTATATCACACGGATTGTAGCAGCTTCAAGCACGTTCAGAGCACAAGTTATATCACAGCACCCCGCATTGTAGCTTCAAGACACCCAGGCTTACAATTTGTCGTTATAATCACAGGATTGTACGCTTCAAACACTCAGCACAAGTTTATATCACAGGATGTGTAGCTTACAAAACACTCAGGCACAAGTTTATATCACAGGATGATTGTAGCTTCAAACACTCAGGCACAAGTTTATATCACAGGAATTGTAGCTTCAACACTCAGGCACAAGTTTATATCACAGGATTGTAGCTTTCAAAACACTCAGGACACAAGTTATATCACAGGATGTAGCTTCAAACACTCAGGCACAAGTTTATATCACAGGATGTAGCTTCAAACACTCAGGCACAAGTTTATATCACAGGATTGTAGCTTCAAACACTCAGGCACAAGTTTATATCACAGGATTGTAGCTTCAAGCACTCAGGCACAAGTTTATATCACAGGATTGTAGCTTCAAGCACTCAGGCACAAGTTTATATCACAGGATTGTAGCTTCAAACACTCAGGCCAAGTTTATATCACAGGATTGTAGCTTCAAACACTCAGGCACAAGTTTATATCACAGGATGTAGCTTCAAACACTCAGGCACAAGTTTATATCACAGGATTGTAGCTTCAAACACTCAGGCACAAGTTTATATCACAGGATTGTAGCTTCAAACACTCAGGCACAAGTTTTATATCACAGGATTGTAGCTTCAAACACTCAGGCACAAGTTTATATCACAGGATTGTAGCTTCAAACACTCAGGCACAAGTTTATATCACAGGATTGTAGCTTCAAGCACTCAGGCACAAGTTTATATCACAGGATGTAGCTTCAAACACTCAGGCACAAGTTTATATCACAGGATTGTAGCTTCAAACACTCAGGCACAAGTTTATATCACAGGATTGTAGCTTCAAGCACTCAGGCACAAGTTTATATCACAGGATTGTAGCTTCAAACACTCAGGCACAAGTTTATATCACGGGATTGTAGCTTCAAGCACTCAGGCACAAGTTTATATCACGGGATTGTAGCTTCAAACACTCAGGCACAAGTTTATATCACAGGATTGTAGCTTCAAACACTCAGGCACAAGTTTATATCACAGGATTGTAGCTTCAAACACTCAGGCACAAGTTTATATCACAGGATTGTAGCTTCAAACACTCAGGCACAAGTTTATATCACAGGATTGTAGCTTCAAACACTCAGGCACAAGTTTATATCACAGGATTGTAGCTTCAAACACTCAGGCACAAGTTTATATCACAGGATTGTAGCTCAAACACTCAGGCACAAGTTTATATCACAGGATTGTAGCTTCAAACACTCAGGCACAAGTTTATATCACAGGATGTAGCTTCAAGCACTCAGGCACAAGTTTATATCACAGGATTGTAGCTTCAAGCACTCAGGCACAAGTTTATATCACAGGATTGTAGCTTCAAGCACTCAGGCACAAGTTTATATCACAGGATTGTAGCTTCAAGCACTCAGGCACAAGTTTATATCACAGGATTGTAGCTTCAAACACTCAGGCACAAGTTTATATCACAGGATTGTAGCTTCAAACACTCAGGCACAAGTTTATATACACAGGATTGTAGCTTCAAACACTCAGGCACAAGTTTATATCACAGGATTGTAGCTTCAAACACTCAGGCACAAGTTATATCACAGGATTGTAGCTTCAAACACTCAGGCACAAGTTTATATCACAGGATTGTAGCTTCAAACACTCAGGCACAAAGTTTATATCACAGGATTGTAGCTTCAAACACTCAGGCACAAGTTTATATCACAGGATTGTAGCTTCAAACACTCAGGCACAAGTTTATATCACAGGATTGTAGCTTCAAACACTCAGGCACAAGTTTATATCACAGGATTGTAGCTTCAAACACTCAGGCACAAGTTTATATCACAGGATTGTAGCTTCAAGCACTCAGGCACAAGTTTATATCACAGGATTGTAGCTTTCAAACACTCAGGCACAAGTTTATATCACAGGATTGTAGCTTCAAACACTCAGGCACAAGTTTATATCACAGGATTGTAGCTTCAAACACTCAGGCACAAGTTTATATCACAGGATTGTAGCTTCAAACACTCAGGCACAAGTTTATATCACAGGATTGTAGCTTCAAACACTCAGGCACAAGTTTATATCACAGGATTGTAGCTTCAAACACTCAGGCACAAGTTTATATCACAGGATTGTAGCTTCAAACACTCAGGCACAAGTTTATATCACAGGATTGTAGCTTCAAACACTCAGGCACAAGTTTATATCACAGGATTGTAGCTTCAAACACTCAGGCACAAGTTTATATCACAGGATTGTAGCTTCAAGCACTCAGGCACAAGTTTATATCACAGGATTGTAGCTTCAAACACTCAGGCACAAGTTTATATCACAGGATTGTAGCTTCAAACACTCAGGCACAAGTTTATATCACGGGATTGTAGCTTCAAACACTCAGGCACAAGTTTATATCACAGGATTGTAGCTTCAAGCACTCAGGCACAAGTTTATAACACGGATTGTAGCTCAAACACTCAGGCACAAGTTTATATCACAGGATTGTAGCTTCAAACACTCAGGCACAAGTTTATATCACAGGATTGTAGCTTCAAACACTCAGGCACAAGTTTATATCACAGGATTGTAGCTTCAAACACTCAGGCACAAGTTTATATCACAGGATTGTAGCTTCAAACACTCAGGCACAAGTTTATATCACAGGATTGTAGCTTCAAACACTCAGGCACAAGTTTATATCACAGGATTGTAGCTTCAAACACTCAGGCACAAGTTTATATCACAGGATTGTAGCTTCAAGACACTCAGGCACAAGTTTATATCACAGGATTGTAGCTTCAACACTCAGGCACAAGTTTATATCACAGGATTGTAGCTTCAAACACTCAGGCACAAGTTTATATCACAGGATTGTAGCTTCAAGCACTCAGGCACAAGTTTATATCACAGGATTGTAGCTTCAAGCACTCAGGCACAAGTTTATATCACAGGATTGTAGCTTCAAACACTCAGGCACAAGTTTATATCACAGGATTGTAGCTTCAAGCACTCAGGCACAAGTTTATATCACAGGATTGTAGCTTCAAACACTCAGGCACAAGTTTATATCACAGGATTGTAGCTTCAAACACTCAGGCACAAGTTTATATCACAGGATTGTAGCTTCAAACACTCAGGCACAAGTTTATATCACAGGATTGTAGCTTCAAACACTCAGGCACAAGTTTATATCACAGGATTGTAGCTTCAAACACTCAGGCACAAGTTTATATCACAGGATTGTAGCTTCAAACACTCAGGCACAAGTTTATATCACAGGATTGTAGCTTCAAACACTCAGGCACAAGTTTATATCACAGGATTGTAGCTTCAAACACTCAGGCACAAGTTTATATCACAGGATTGTAGCTTCAAACACTCAGGCACAAGTTTATATCACAGGATTGTAGCTTCAAACACTCAGGCACAAGTTTATATCACAGGATTGTAGCTTCAACACTCAGGCACAAGTTTATATCACAGGATTGTAGCTTCAAACACTCAGGCACAAGTTTATATCACAGGATTGTAGCTTCAAACACTCAGGCACAAGTTTATATCACAGGATTGTAGCTTCAAACACTCAGGCACAAGTTTATATCACAGGATTGTAGCTTCAAACACTCAGGCACAAGTTTATATCACAGGATTGTAGCTTCAAACACTCAGGCACAAGTTTATATCACAGGATTGTAGCTTCAAACACTCAGGCACAAGTTTATATCACAGGATTGTAGCTTCAAACACTCAGGCACAAGTTTATATCACAGGATTGTAGCTTCAAACACTCAGGCACAAGTTTATATCACAGGATTGTAGCTTCAAACACTCAGGCACAAGTTTATATCACAGGATTGTAGCTTCAAACACTCAGGCACAAGTTTATATCACAGGATTGTAGCTTCAAACACTCAGGCACAAGTTATATCACAGGATTGTAGCTTCAAACACTCAGGCACAAGTTTATATCACAGGATTGTAGCTTCAAACACTCAGGCACAAGTTTATATCACAGGATTGTAGCTTCAAACACTCAGGCACAAGTTTATATCACAGGATTGTAGCTTCAAACACTCAGGCCACAAGTTTATATCACAGGAATTGTAGCTTCAAACACTCAGGCACAAGTTTATATCACAGGATTGTAGCTTCAAACACTCAGGCACAAGTTTATATCACAGGATTGTAGCTTCAAACACTCAGGCACAAGTTTATATCACAGGACTGTAGCTTCAAAACACTCAAGGCACACAGTTTATATCACAGGATTGTAGCTTTCAAAGCACCTCAGGCACAAGTTTATATCACAGGATTGTAGCTTCAAGCACTCAGGCACAAGTTTATATCACAGGAATCTGTAGCTTTTCAAAACACCTCAGGCACAAGTTTATAATCACAGGATTGTAGCTTCAAACCCTCATGCACAAGTTTATATCACAGTGATTGTAGCTTCAAACACTCAGGCACAAGGTTTATATCACAGGATTGTAGCTTCAAAACAACTCAGGCACAAGTCTTATATCAAAGGATGTAGCTTCAAACTCAGGCACAAGTTTATATCACAGGATTGTAGCTTCAAAACACTCAGGCACAAAGTTTATATCCACAGGATTGTAGCTTCAAACACTCAGGCACAAGTTTATATCAAGGATTGTAGCTTCAAACACTCAGGCACAAGTTTATATCACAGGATTGAGCTTCAAGCACTCAGGCACAAGTTTATATCACAGGATTGTAGCTTCAAACACTCAGGCACAAGTTTATATCACAGGATTGTAGCTTCAAACACTCAGGCACAAGTTTATATCACAGGATTGTAGCTTCAAACACTCAGGCACAAGTTTATATCACAGGATGTAGCTTCAAACACTCAGGCACAAGTTTATATCACAGGATTGTAGCTTCAAACACTCAGGCACAAGTTTATATCACAGGATTGTAGCTTCAAACACTCAGGCACAAGTTATATCACAGGATTGTAGCTTCAAACACTCAGGCACAAGTTTATATCACAGGATTGTAGCTTCAAACACTCAGGCACAAGTTTATATCACAGGATTGTAGCTTCAAACACTCAGGCACAAGTTTATATCACAGGATTGTAGCTTCAAACACTCAGGCACAAGTTTATATCACAGGATTGTAGCTTCAAACACTCAGGCACAAGTTTATATCACAGGATTGTAGCTTCAAACACTCAGGCACAAGTTTATATCACAGGATTGTAGCTTCAAACACTCAGGCACAAGTTTATATCACAGGATTGTAGCTTCAAACACTCAGGCACAAGTTTATATCACAGGATTGTAGCTTCAAACACTCAGGCACAAGTTTATATCACAGGATTGTAGCTTCAAACACTCAGGCACAAGTTTATATCACAGGATTGTAGCTTCAAACACTCAGGCACAAGTTTATATCACAGGATTGTAGCTTCAAACACTCAGGCACAAGTTTATATCACAGGATTGTAGCTTCAAACACTCAGGCACAAGTTTATATCACAGGATTGTAGCTTCAACACTCAGGCACAAGTTTATATCACAGGATTGTAGCTTCAAACACTCAGGCACAAGTTTATATCACAGGATTGTAGCTTCAAGCACTCAGGCACAAGTTTATATCACAGGATTGTAGCTTCAAGCACTCAGGCACAAGTTTATATCACAGGATTGTAGCTTCAAACACTCAGGCACAAGTTTATATCACAGGATTGTAGCTTCAAACACTCAGGCACAAGTTATATCACAGGATTGTAGCTTCAAACACTCAGGCACAAGTTTATATCACAGGATTGTAGCTTCAAGCACTCAGGCACAAGTTTATATCACAGGATTGTAGCTTCAAGCACTCAGGCACAAGTTTATATCACGGGATTGTAGCTTCAAACACTCAGGCACAAGTTTATATCACAGTGTGGATCTAATATCACAGGATTGTAGCTTCAAACACTCAGGCACAAGTTTATATCACAGGATTGTAGCTTCAAACACTCATGCACAAGTTTATATATCACAGGATTGTAGCTTCAAACACTCAGGCACAAGTTTATACTATCACAGGATTGTAGCTTCAAACACTCAGGCACAAGTTTATATCACAGGATTGTAGCTTCAAACACTCAGGCACAAGTTTATATCACGTGACATTTATGTTGTAAAATTTTACACCCTCACTGCAAGCCGAATACAAGGTGGACCTTCACATAACTACGATCAATCCGTCTGTAATGTGCCCTCTAACCACACCTTTGGATTTCTTAACAAATCCTACTGACATTGCCTCCCCCCTCCCCCCCCCCCCCCCCCCCCCCCCCCCCCCCCCCCCCCCCCCCCCCCGGACATTGATAGCGAGTTTGTATTGCAGTGATAAGTCACACAGTGCACTCTTCACACAACACAGAGCAGATACCTCTGTATAACCTTGATACCGATTGATATTCTTGGTATAAATTAAATTTTTTTTTATACCAAGTATACCAACCGGTATCAAAGTATACCAATTTGCCAAAATTAAAAATGTCCTCGACGAAAACACAAGAAAGATATTCTATACTTCCCACATACAAACACATATTGATTATTGCTCCACAATCTGGGATGGATGCTCCAAATTAATAACAAAACGCCTTTATTCACTCCAGAAAATGGCAGTGCGTTTAATAATTGGTGATAAGCTAACATACAATTCTAACCTACATGAACGTCTTTAGTTACTGCCACTCCACAAACGCCTACTTTTTAATAAGGCTAAACTAATTCACAAAATCCTATTTCAAAATGCTCCAAACTACCTTTGGCCATTGTTCAAATATTAACGCAAGACATAGCGAACGGCTAAATATACTTCATGTCCCTAAACCTAGGATAGACTTATATAAAACAAGCTTAGCATACTCTGCCACTCAGTTGTGGAACAATCTTCCACAAGAAATCAAAGACACCACCAATCATTATACGTACAGTCGCAACCTGTTTGAACACTACCTCAGTAAAGACTACATGCCTCCCCCCTCCCCTAAAAATAATAATGGTAAATTATCTCAAACGACAACTAGTTAATAAACATTCCCATATGTATGGCACCTTACACCGTCCTTAGGTATTTATCATGTCCATGGTAAACATTGCCTCAGTGAGTCATGTATTATTGATTATTTTTCACGCGTATTAATGCTTATTGTTCTTTTGTTGTCTAAGAATTGCTTCATAAGTGATGTTGAATGAAATAATGTATGAGAGGAATTAGAGAAGAAGGGTAGAATGTCAGACGGGCCTGCGTGCCCAATTCTTAACCCTTTGAAAATAAAGATTGTTCGTTCGTTCGTTCGTTCGTTAGTTTGTTTGTTCGTTTGTACCTTAGCATAGCATACTTTGATCACTTTCTTGACATATCCCCTTCCCCCTCCCCAATCCAATTGGTAGAGAGGATCTATTACAATTGTAAATCACACAATGCACCCTTCACACAACACAGAGCTGATACCTTGAAATGGCATACCTTGATCACTTTCTTGACATATCCCCTTCCCCACACCTCCCCCCCTCCCCAATCCAATTGGTAGAAAGGATCTATTACAATGATAAATCACACAATGCACTCTTCACACAACACAGAGCTGATACCTTGAAATGACATACCTTGATCACTTTCTTACTCACTGTATTCACCCATGCATCGACCTCGTTCTCCCCCCCCCCCCCTACTCTAGACAATATCCCCAAGACGATGTCAACAATATATAACGTCAGGTGATCTTGAAACAGGATGTCGTAGACGTTAATTGGTGTCTGTAATGTCTATTTGTGTAACATATGGCTGTAGTGGATGAAGTGACAGTTTATGGGCTCCAATGTGTGGTCCTAACCTTAGCTGCCTCTGTGCCCCAGTGTGGATCTAGTCTCAATCGATTTAGCTGGTTAATTAACATTCAGAGTTGCGCTCACAAAACTCTTTTTCCGTTATTTGTTTGTGTCCTAATTTGAGTTCACCCCGCGACTGCTAACTTGTCCAGCGAGTTTTTACAGCCTTGAAATTTATCTACTTCTAGCTGGTGGACAACTCTGTTAACTCTTTACACTACTTTAACCCCGATGAACCCCTTCCTGGATCGTCACACACACACACACGCACACACGCACACACACACACACACACACACACACACACACACACACACACTCACACACAAATGGGCATGTTAAAACACACTTTAGCAGTCCAGTAACTGAGTATTTTTCAACATCTCTCTGTCGGTTATTTGGAAGCGGACAATTACAAGTAATTCACAGAAACAAGACGCCAATATCTCCGCTTATAATTGACGGAGAGGCCTTAATCTGGACAGCTCTATCGTCGGATTGTTTTCATAATTACAATATCTAAATGAAAGAAGCAACAGGCAACTAATGGGAGCAAGCGACAGATGGCAGTGATGGGCTCATCTGCTTCCCAATTAATAAACGAAATCATTTGAGGAGTCATAAATAAAAGAACAAATCAAGTCTTAAAGATCGGTTGGCCATTATACGGTGATCGATATGTTAAAACAGCCGGTTTGTCCTCGTTATAATTTTAACAACCCCCTGTTATAACGTCAAGTTCGCTGTGACTCATTATTGTCACAACCATCACCATCATTATAATCACCAAGAAAGTGATCTTCATCATCATTATGAGGCAGTCGATGTGTTCAAGCATCTGTTTTATCTTCGTTATAGTGGTAACAACCCTCATTATAACGGCAATACAGTTTGGACTCATTAAAATCATCATCATTATCACCATCCTCATCATCATCATGTGCAAACCGATATCATGTGGCAGGTCAAGGTTTGCCGTCTCAGACAATCACCAGTCTTGCATCTGGTCTGTGTTTTTGTCGCGATCATACTATCGCGATCAAACCACTGAAGTATTTCCCTGTTTTGGGTTTTCCTCGCTCTTTTCTCATCCTTTTTGTCGGTTACCACCAAGCTTTCACGTTTATATTTCTCATAGGATGCTAGTAGTGTAGAAGGAGGAAAGCCAGTGCTTTTTTGTGGTATAAATCGATATTCTACCACAAAGGGCGATAACTCTTCAGGTATTTTAAGTAGGCGGTCAGGGGTGTGGTCAAGTGACTCATCAGAGGTGACGTGGTCAAGTGACTCATCAGAGTGGGCGTGGTCAAGTAATTGTAGGTACGACATAAAAAATACGACATAAAACATCAATAAAGAAAACAAACGATCAAAAGAAGGTATATAATAATGTTAATAAAATATATATATAGAAGGAAAAAAAAAACATAGTAAGTGACCGCTTATAGTTAAGGGTGTGTGATGACGTGGTCAAGTGGTGGTCAAGAGGTGGTCAAGTGGTGGTCATGTGGTGGAGTAACCACTTAAATTAAAGGGGGAAAGTACGTGTAGTGATGTGGTGGTGGTTAAAGTGTGCGATGACGTGGTTAAGTAATGGTCAAGTGGTGGTCAAGTGGTGGTCAAGTGACGAAATTATAGTGGAAAGTAGTTGTAATGATATGGTGATGATTAAAGGGTGGTAAATTAGTGGTCAAGCAGTGGTCAAGTGGTGGTCAAGTGAGGAAAATTTTAGTGGAAAGTAGTTGTAATGATATGGTGATGATTAAAGGGTGGTAAATTAGTGGTCAAGCAGTGGTCAAGTGAGGAAAATTTTAGTGGAAAGTAGTTGTAATGATATGGTGATGATTAAAGGGTGGTAAATTAGTGGTCAAGAGGTGGTCAAGCAGTGGTCAAGTAGTGGTCAAGTCGTCGACTGAACACTTAAATTGTCGGGGAAAGTACGTGTAGTAAAATAAGTAATGACATGGTCAAATAGTGGTCAAGTAGTGGTCAAGTGGTGGTCAACTGGTCGAGTGACCGCTTAAATTGTACAGGGGAGTAGGTGTAGTTACATGGCGGTGGATAAAGTGAGCGATGAGGTGGTCAGGTGGTGGTCAAGCGGTGGTCAAGTAGCGGTCAAGTGGTCAAGTGACCCCTTAAATTGTAGAGGAGAGTAGGTATAGTGAAACGGTAGTGGTTAAAGTGCTCGATGACGTGGTCAAGTGGTGGTCAAGCAGTGGTCAAGTGGTCAAGGGGTGGTCAAGTGACCACTTAAAATATAGAGGTGAATAGGTGTAATGAAATGGTAGTGACACGGTGATGATCAAGAGGTGGTCAAGTAGTGGTCAAGTGGTGGTCAAGTGGTCAAATAACCCTAAAATTGTAGAGGAGAGTGTGTCTTGTGATGCAGTGATGATCAAGAGGTGGTCAAGTAGTGGTCAAGTGGTGGTCAAGCGGTGGTCAAGTGGTCGAGTGACCACATAAATTGCAGAGGAGAGTAGGTGTAGTGACATGGTGATGATCAAGAGGTGGTCAAGTTGTTAGGTCTAGAGGTTGAGGTGTCTCAGTCATGAAGTATCAAACTGTTTGCTGTGGGAAGGATGGCGCTGATCAGGGCGAGTAGGTTCTAATACGTTTATCGCCATTGTCTACAATGGGCGTGGTTGTATAGTAATAATAGTAGAGTTGTTTCGTAGTAATATTAGTCATCATCATCAAGGGCCATGTTAGGTGGTATTTGTAATGGTGGTAGTAGTAGTAGTAGCAATACCAACAATAGTACTAATTATTATCATCAGCACGTGTCTTACCAACGGACGTACTACCCACACATTGCGATCTCCAACACCATGGATACAAATAGTAATAATATTGGTAGTAGTAGTAGTAGTAGTAGTAGTAGTAGTAGTAGTAGTAGTAGTAGTAGTAGTAGTAGTAGTAGTAGTAGTAGTAGTAGTAGTAGTAGCGGTGGTGGTGATGGTGGTGGTGGTGGTGGTGGTGGTAATAGTAGGAGTAGTAGAATAGCGAGGGTGCTTGTTGTTTCACTAAGTATTTGTATATCGTATGTAGTATAAAGCTAGTTTGTGTTGTATGCCATGTAAGGTGTTACTGAAATATCTGCATTTTGTAGTTCTAAGAGGTGATGACGTCATAACCCACCACTCTATCATCATATTGATAGTGTCTCCAGTGCCGCGAAAAAGGCTCATTGTGAGATATCGATCATTTCTCAAAGCGACAGCATCCGGGGTGCATGCCCATTACGAGCAAACAACGACACGACACTTAAAAGGTAACTACAAGGCAAATGGTGTCGAGTATAGTGTAACGTACAAAACTTATGAAGTCATCGGTTGTCCTTTCCATCACGGTCGACAAATAGGCGCTCACTAACTTCACAATATGCTCACTCAAATAAACATATAGGATGATAAGGCACCGACCCAAACAAGGAAAACGGACAAAAACAAGGGAGAAAAAAATGACATAAGCGTCAAAATATAACATATACAAAGACAGATACAACAGTGACTAAAAAAATAATAAAAATGACACGACAAAATAACACACACACACACACACACACACACACACACACACACACACACACACACACACACACACACACACACACACACACACAATGAAAACTGAAACAACCAATGAAAAATCGCTGACACGAACACTAGAAGCTGACACAAACACTAAACAACGTACCTAAAGAAAAGCTAAACTTTGTTAATCAAAATGCGAAAGTAGGAAAATGTGATACCCAAATGTAAAACAAATAACAAGAGAGGAATAGCTCGTCCCAACTTATAAAAAGTAGGAAAATATGTCAACCAAATGGGAAAAAGTTAGGCCAAATACAAAAATATCTAACTCAAACTAATGAAAAGTAGGGAAACTTTGTTAACCAAAGGAGGAGGAAAACCTAGGTCAAGTAGGAAAATCTGTTACCCAAAAGTGAAAAATGTCGGCCAATACAGAAATAGTTCGTCCACACGTATGCAAACTAGGAAAATTTGTTAGTCGAACAGGATAAAATATTGCCCAAGTAGGGAAATTTGAGAGCCAAATGTGAAAAAATATAATCCAAAGAGAGGAATATCTCGTTCCAACTTATAAAAAGAAGGAAAATTCTCAACCAAACATATAAAAAATAGGAAAATTGATAACCAAACGGGACATATATTGACCAACTAGGGAAATGTGTTACTCAAAGAGGAAAAATAATGACCAAATAACTAAATACATCGCTCAAACTTATGAAAACTAGGAAACTTTGTTAGCCAAATGGAAGAAACCTTGGTCAAGTAGGAAAAATCTGTTAGCCAAATGTGAAAAATGTCGGCCAAATGCAGAAATAGTTCGGCCACACGTATGCAAACAAGGAAAGGTTGTTAGCCAGATAGGAAAAGTATTAACCAAGTAAGAAAGTGTGATAGCCAAAGGTGAAAAAATATCACCCAAAGAGAGAAATATCTCATCCAAACTTATAAAAAGAAGGAAAATTCTCAACCAAATGAGAAAAAGTTAGACCAAATATAGTAACATCTCAACCAAACCTTATGAAAACTAGGAAACTTTGTTAGCCAACGAGAATAAAAACCTAGGTCAAGTAGGAAAATCTGTTAGCCAAATGTAAAAAATGTCGGCCAAATACAAAAATACCTCGTCCGCACTTATCAAAATTAGGAAAAATTTTTTAGCCAAATAGTAAAAATATTACCCAAGTAGGAAAATTTGATAGCCAAATGTAAAAAAAAAAAAAATATCACCCAAAGAGAGGAATATCTCGGCCAGACTTATAAAAAGTA
Source organism: Cepaea nemoralis (assembly GCA_014155875.1). Taxonomy (NCBI): domain Eukaryota; kingdom Metazoa; phylum Mollusca; class Gastropoda; order Stylommatophora; family Helicidae; genus Cepaea; species Cepaea nemoralis. The sequence continues at coordinate 21,955 of JACEFZ010003259.1, forward strand.
GGAGAACTATGTGCCAAATGGGAAAAAGTTAGGCCAAATACAGAAATATCTCAACCAAACATATAAAAAAATAGGAAAATTGATAACCAAACGGGAAATATGTTGACCAACTAGGGAAATGTGTTACTCAAAGAGGAAAAATAATGACCAAATAACGAAATACATCGCTCAAACTTATGAAAACTAGGAAACTTTGTTAGCCAAATGGAAGAAACCTTGGTCAAGTAGGAAAATCTGTTAGCCAAATGTGAAAAATGTCGGCCAAATACAGAAATAGTTCGGCCACACGTATGCAAACAAGGAAAGGTTGTTAGCCAGATAGGAAAAGTATTAACCAAGTAATAAAATGTGATAGCCAAAGGTGAAAAAATATCACCCAAAGAGAGAAATATCTCATCCAAACTTATAAAAAGAAGGAAAATTCTCAACCAAATGAGAAAAAGTTAGACCAAATATAGTAACATCTCAACCAAACTTATGAAAACTAGGAAACTTTGTTAGCCAACGAGAATAAAAACCTAGGTCAAGTAGGAAAATCTGTTAGCCAAATGTAAAAAATGTCGGCCAAATACAGAAATACCTCGTCCGCACTTATTAAAATTAGGAAAAATTTGTTAGCCCAATAGTAAAAATATTACCCAAGTAGGAAAATTTGATAGCCAAATGTAAAAAAATATCACCCAAAGAGAGGAATATCTCGGCCAGACTTATAAAAAGTAGGAGAACTATTTGCCAAATGGGAAAAAGTTAGGCCAAATACAGAAATATCTCAACCAAACATATAAAAAATAGGAAAATTGATAACTAAACGGGGAAATATATTGACCAACTAGGGACATGTGTTACTCAAAGAGGAAAAATAATGACCAAGTAACGAAATACATCACTCAAACTTATGAAAACTAGGAAACTTTGTTAACCAAAGGGAAAAAAACCTTGTTCAAGTAGGAAAATCTGTTAGCCAAATGTGAAAAATGTCGGACAAATGCAGAAATAGTTCGGTCACACATATGCAAACTAGGAAAAGTTGTTAGCCAGATAGGAAAAGTATTGGCCAAGTAGGAAAATTTGAAAGCCAAATGTGAAAAAATGTCACCCAAAGAGAGAAATATCTCGTCCAGACTTATAAAAAGTTGGAAAATTTGTCAACCAAATGGGGTAAAGTTACACCAAATACAGAAACATCTTAACCACATTTATAAAAAACGAGGGGAAAATGTCGACCAAATACAGAAATAACTCAACCCAATTTATAAATATGGCAACCAAACTTATGAAACGTAGGAAAATGTGTTAACTAAAAGGGGAAAATATGATACACGTAACGAAATATCTCAGCCAAACTTATAAAAAGTAGGAAAATATGTCAACCAAATGAGAAAAAAGTTAGGCCAAATACAGAAATTTCTCAACCAAACTCATGAAAAGTACGAACAACTTGTTACCCAAATAGGAAAAATATTGGTCAAGTAAAGAAATAGCGTGGTCAAACCTATAAAAACATACCAACATTTGTTAACACAACTTGGCCACTTGTTCTTACAAACTTGCTCGCTGGCTCAAACAATTTGTCCACTTGCTATTACAATCGGTCGACCTATCCTATCAATTCACACACTTACCATAACAACTGTCCCTTTTCCCTAACAACGTGTCCACCGACTCTCTCATATTATCGACTCGCCCTATCAACTTACCCACTGACTCTAACAACTTCCCCACATGGGCTCACAAAATTTCCATTTGTTATTACAACTTGTCGACAGTCTCGCCCAAATTACCACTTACTCTTGCAAACTGGCCCAACTGCGCACACAAAGGTGTCCACTTGTGATTTCACGGCCTCCTCTCCACATAGATAAGTAGCCCTTATAAAATACAAATGTATCCCGCAAGTCATACAGAAGTGTCCCCCATATTGTCATTAAAAAAATATTTGTGTGTGTGTAGGTAAGTTCATGTCTTTGGCAGTTCATATTTTCTAAATTCATTTCTTCAGCATAAGATTTGTGTAAGTTCACGCCCTCATCATAAATTTTGTTGTGTAAGTTCATGTCTTCGACAGTTCATGTTTTGCTAAGGCCTAGTTTTAGTGAAAATGCAGAAGTCTATTGGCTAGAATTTCAACCTGAGTGGTCAATTACTAACACTGCCTGTGGACAGCTATTCTTACCCATGCGCTAAAGTTGAGAAAATGAACTTCCGTTGAATGGAAGCTACCGCAGACTTGAATTATTAAACCCCTCTGGAAGAAGTATACGCTCACACAAGCGATATTACTCATGAAGTCATATTAAAAACATATAAACGATAACAAATGAGGCAGCGCCACAATTATCACAGACGTCAGCGCTCGTTTTACACACCACCATATCACTAAACGTACTCTCCCCAACAATTTAAGGGGCCACTTAACCACTTGACCGCTACTTGACCACCGCTTGACCACCACTTGACCACCTCATCGCTCACTTTATCCACCGCCATGTAACTACACCTACTCCCCTGTACAATTTAAGCGGTCACTCGACCAGTTGACCACCACTTGACCACTACTTGACCACTATTTGACCATGTCATTACTTATTTTACCATCACCGTTTCACTACACGTACTTTCCCCGACAATTTAAGTGTTCAGTCGATGACTTGACCACCACTTGACCACTGCTTGACCACTGCTTGACCACTAATTTATCACCCTTTAATCATCACCATATCATTACAACTACTTTCCACTAAAATTTTCGTCACTTGACCACTGCTTGACCACTGCTTGACCACTAATGTACCACCCTTTAATCATCACCATATCATTACAACTACTTTCCACTAAAATGTTCCTCACTTGACCACCACTTGACCACTGCTTGACCACTGCTTGACCACTGCTTGACCACTAATTTACCACCTCACGCTCATCACCATATCATTACAACTACTTTCCACTAAAATTCCGTCACTTGACCACCACTTGACCACTGCTTGGCCACTGCTTGACCACTAATTTACCACCTCACGATCATCACCATATCATTACAACTACTTTCCACTAAAATTTCGTCACTTGACCACCACTTGACCAGTACTTGACCACTTGACCACTGCTTGACCACGTCATCGCACACTTTAACCACCACCACATCACTACACGTACTTTCCCCTTTAATTTAAGTGGTTACTCCACCACATGACCACCACTTGACCACCTCTTGACCATTACTTGACCACGTCATCACACACCCTTAACTATAAGCGGTCACTTACTATGTTTTTTTTCTTTCCTTCAATATATATATTTTATTAACATTATTATATACCTTCTTTTGATCGTTTGTTTTCTTTATTGATGTTTTATGTCGTATTTTTTATGTCGTACCTACAATTACTTGACCACGCCCACTCTGATGAGTCACTTGACCATGTCACCTCTGATGAGTCACTTGACCACACCCCTGACCGCCTACTTAAAATACCTGAAGAGTTATCGCCCTTTGTGGTAGAATATCGATTTATACCACAAAAAAGCACTGGCTTTCCTCCTTCTACACTACTGATGCTCTACTCTAAACTATTGACATCTGCTTCGAATAACGAAGACGAAAACAATAGATTACGCGAGTTATTGCCTGGCATATTACACTGCATGTCATCATGTAGATACTGTAGAAATCATACAACATAAACTACAACAAAAACATACATCCTGGATAAGTTATCTGCTAAACTAATTTGAAACACTGTCATGTACTTTTGTATGCACTACAAATCTCCTAAGTCATCGATTGGACGGCACATTTCGGAAACATGTCACGTGATTGATAGGGACAATGCGTTTCTTGTGTTGTTTAACACACACACAATAGTCGCATGTTAAAGCTGACCGAGGCAATTGCCATTGATTTACCAAAGCCAGCTTTATGCAGACAAAAATATATGAAAGTCCTTTACAAAACATTACCGTGGTAGACAATTAAAATTACTTTGATTATGAAATTTATATATTTCAGCTTAAACGATTTATCTTATAACTTTATTTTATGTTGTCTGATTTCTGCAATATGTACCTGACTAGATGAAGCAAAATACGCCAGGCAATTAAATTGTGCAATCTATTCTTTATGTCCTCGTTATTCAAATTCACTACAGGGAAACATTGTTTTGAATTTCTGTTTTTTTGCCTTCCTTTACCAACTGTATATCTCATTGCTCTAATCAATAAACGGTTGACATGTGTGTCTTCTAGAACTGCCTCATTCGTTGTTCCAGTTCCTCCATGACTTTCTTTGTTGTCCTCCCAGAAACCACATCTGCCATTAGATGTCATTACACACACATGGCGGTCCAGGTTATGTAATACACTTCGACGATTGTTTTATCACTGTACTTGATAGTAACTTATTCATGAGTATGTTTGCTTTGTTTGCTAAGTAATCAGACGAACAAATACCCGGAAACCTTGGAGATGTGGTTTTATAGAAGAATGCTGAAAATTAATTGGGCAGCCAAAATGAGCAGTCTGGACATTTTTAGGGAAGATAAGTCGAAAAGACAAATTATCACAACATGAGAAAGAAACAATCATAATTTTTGGCCACATTATGAGAAGGCAAAATCTGGAACCTGTTGTGACAACCGGAAAGATTTGTGGAAAGAGAGATGGAGGAAGACAGCGTGAGAAAATTCTTGACCGTCTTGTGTCATGGCACGGAAGAGAGTCAAAACATGAACTGGTCCATGCTGTCGGAGATCGCAACTTGTGGAGAAGCGTGATCGCCCACCCCCATACGTGCTCCGTCCCCCGTTCAACTGCCAGCGAAGAGTCACACTACTAATCGTTCCTACCTGCTATCTGATTGAAAGTTCTCCAGGTTCTCCCTCTCAGTCTTGAGACTCCACCAGGAACCCCCGCCAATCCCCCGCAATCCCACCCCTTCTTCACACGGGCTCTCATTCCGCTCCCCCCACCCTATCCACCTGGTCGCACAGACGCACGACCACCTCTCCCTTGTCTATAGGTAATCGACCACCAACAGGTGCACTCCCTGCCAGCCCATCAGCCTGTTCATTCCCTTACACTCCCTCACGGCCAGGGCAAAAAATCCATACACCTCTTGAATATATTACCTCTGAAGCGAGGTGAGCCATCCAACGCGAAACACCCTCTCTCCACTTTACCAAGCATACTCCCCGAGTCCATGACAAAGACAATGTGTGTTGCAGTAGTCTCCTCCAACCAACGGAATGCCGCTGTGACTGCCTCCACCTCTATTCTCATGCTGGAAGTCTTAGCCTCACATGCCATACTCTCCCCTTTCAAAAATCGTCCATTAGCCTTTGCAATGAAACACCAACCTACTCCTTCTGCCTCCCACCATCGACCCATCAGCATAGGTCACCACGTAGCATTGATGTGTATCACTCCGGATCAGCCGCCGCACATCAAATCCGCGCGGCCCGCTGTCCGTGTGACAAGACCGCCGGGGCTTGGTCTGGTTTACCAAAATAGATATTATCCCCAGCCTTTGCTCCAACCACCTCAATAGCACTCTACATCTACCAGGCCCCACACAAGCCGGGACAGCTGAACCTCCCTTCCCTCACCTAGGGTTCCCTACCCCAAGGGGGCTCGGACAAGACATCAGTCATATCACGGCACAAAGTCATAGCTAAGAGAACAAAATTTAATTCTGAACTAAGTCAACCACAACACAGAGAAGGACGGCTGAAAGCCAGACTAGAAGAGACTATGTACAAGATCAGATATGCAGATGAGTATTCTTCATCATGGAGGCGGACGATAGCTCGTGCGGTTGTCCAGTCGTGGTAGCGACTCACCCAGGCTCCTCCAGTGGACCGGAACTCCAAGGTCTGCTGCCTCTCCAAAGTTCCCTCTTCCCACAGAGAACCAATCACGGGCTGATCAAGCGCAGTACCACTGCCTGACTGACACTGCACCGATGAACAAGGATCCTTCCTTGCTGTCGTACTATTTCACTCGTCACACTCCTGATGAAGTCTGGGCCGACCCTAGAACATTAGCGGTCTCCCACTTGCAGAAAAAGTACATGTAGCACCGTATCAAAATACACAAGAGCCTGGTCACTCTTCTATCTCATAAGTGACCCACACACTGATATGTCACCTACAAAATGAGCGGTTGCTCCACATGAACACAAAATGTCACTGGCAAAGTCTATCAGGTGACTAAACACTTCACCTTATTTCCATGTCCTTGGACAAATAGATCTTCACACAGTCTCATGTAATTACCCTGATCGATGGGTATCAATCACAACCTAGCATACACTGTCAACAGTTCACCACGTTGGAATGAGGTAGCTCCCTACCTTAACAAACATGTCAACAGTTCACCACGTTGGAATGAGGTAGCTCCCTACCTTCACAAATATGTCCCTCTGGTGTTCCCACCACTTATGTAATCAATGTCTTAGGTCACTGGACCACATGTTGGCTTCAAAAAGGTAAACCAATGTAGAAACACTATTCAAGCATAAATTATACACAGTGTCCCATGACAACCCAGCCGGGCCGGAAGCATAACAGAGTCCATGATGACCGGTAACAATGATCACTTTGCTCAACTTGAAAGTTCATGACCTTGCTATCCCCAAGGTTTACACTGAGTTTGAATTTCACCAGTGCTTCACTGGCTAGAATCACCAGACGTTTCAGTGTTGGATCCTCTCGGGATCGGATGCCACTCGTCGGACTCTTGGCGGAGGTCCTAACCTAGACCTACCGACATCTTCAGCACTCAGCTCCTTCCAACATTGATCTCGCAGAATCAGAAGACCACTCCCAGTATGGCCTCAATCAACTTCTTGATAGGCACTGGAGTGAGTGGGCCCATAGAGCTCATGGTGAAGCTCTTGAATCTTCTTCAGTATAGCAATAACAGATCCTGAAACACGGAGAGGTCGGTGTGAGTACTCAACTACAACAAAGACTAACAGCATCTCCACCAGGTCACCTGCCTCTCAGACATTCCTCATGTCTACCAACATGAGTATGAAATCATCACATCATAGATCTACTAGTAATCATAATGTATAGGCATAATGATATTAGAGAAAGCAATAGCACACCTGTTCAGTCAAGTAACACGTCTGGGCTACAAATAACCCCTAGCACCAGAGTCGACTGTATGACTCTGTCAAAGCATCTTCCGCCTGGTGCCAGTCCCAATCCTGTTTCATCTTCCATCATCAATCAACATATACACCTACTTCCCTTTCAGTGTAGTGATTACTTTATCGAGAAGGTGTCCAGCCGGACATCTCCTTCCTGACAGACTCATCAATTCACCAATCCCTTAACCCATGGACTGATCAATTACACACATTAATAACTATATGACCATAATAAATTATACTCCTGATAATTCATTACTATAGTATTAACTAAGGACAACTCATGAATTGTTACACTTAAATAACAAACTCATATCACAGCCATAGTGTCAGTTCTGGGATCCCTGTCCCAGATCCTGAGTTGCCCTTTTAGTCACTGACTATCTTCCAGGTCAGTCATACCTGTGCCGGTCGAGCACAGCTTTGGTGGCCATCCACCATTACACTTTCCCACAGCTACGGTGGGTCCCGTGTACCTTGTCCCGTGACGACTTAAGTCGCGTCATCCAATGTAGCAAGCCTTCAGACCTCTCCACTACCACACTCTGGCTCCACCTTTTTTTTTGGGGGGGGGGGTTATTCCCCTCACCTACTACTACTTCACGGCAGTACTCCCAGTACTCCATGAACAGAGTCAGGTTTCCAGAAGAGTAGAATCTTAGAGACAGAAACGGTTAGGTTCAAATCCTCGATTTATCTAGACCTAACGGCCTCGAATTACGGAGTGCCGCATCACCCTCGATCGGGTATGTTCAACCATCGGATATGCACGATCGCTTTGGGTCGGACATGTAACCTAACGGGTTGGGCGTACCGGCCTACCTCCCAGTCGGCTGCCTAGACAAACGTAAGATGGAACACTGCACGGTCATTCTAGCGGACGCACATGAAAACAAGCAGTAACAATAGTATCATAAATACTTCCTATCAACTGTTATCCTACCGATGTAACACCATTCTGCTTACGCGGAATTACACTGCTATCTTCACACAGCAAATACACCACGGCCGCTCTCACCTTGATTCCTCGAAAAATCACCACCACTGATAGAACAAGTAAGTTACCATTCTAATGTCACGAAGCACATTACACATCTATAATAATAAGATCTACCTTATTATTTACAGCGTCTAGCATATCGCTGTAATGACTGACAAACTTCCTGCCTTGCATGCGTAATTAATCAACCAAACAAGTAACTACTACACACTTTGTAAAGAACCGTGATCTCCCTAGCCCATCGCAGTAATAATATACATATCACTGTCCCTGCAACTTATTTGTAAACAATCAGTTAACAAATATATCTATCTAAACACATGGGATTTTCACCAGTCCTCGAGAGCACATAGTTCGGCCTATTTTATTTACACACCACTCGCTGTGGAATAAGGCTTGTTCCGTCAGGTAACACATTACGTCGCCGATAGATAAAGGCTAATTAAATATGCAGACAGCCTGCTGTAAATTGTAACGCTACGCGACTACTCATTTCCGACGGCAATTAATTCGTTCGGGGAGGTCGGCACGGCATAAAGACAACAGTTAAACAATAGAATAAGTATTCAACTAACCTGTGATTTAACAATCACAAACTTGACTGCAGATGTCCGCTCTGGCCGCGCACATTGACATCAAAATTACAGCAGCCCTGTGACTGTGATCTGTCTTACGCTGAGGTCCGGCCGGCGACTGATCACGACTAACTCAGTGCGCCTTCAACTGGCCTACACGGGCCGCGAGAATTCCATGATCCATGGAGAAAACCAGAGTCACGATAAGTTCTACCAACCCGTGCTGCATGAAGCACTCGTGAACCTAGAGATCTCGACCACGTACGCACTTGGGGGAACATTCTAGATTTATCTATAAATAACTAGTATATCGCCGCCACGCACTACTTCAGATGGGAAATCCCCTATTAATTGATATTAAATTCAAGGGAGACCAACGCATCGCACTCCCTTCAAAGGGATATTATGCAGAGATCTGCCGATCTGTAGGCGTTTCGTCACAGTCCGTCCTGTCTGCCGGTACGTCAACTCACTCTTTTTAATGATTTATGGTTTCTAGAACACACACCTGACGTATAGATATTTCCACCTGTGCCATCCAGGACCTGTCTTGTCTTAGTCTATGACCCTTGACCACATCCGTGGCTTCATGCAGGGGAACATCCCTATCTGCAGCAACTCTATGGTACCATTTGGCCTGAAGGATCCCATGCCTATCCGCCACTGTTGGCAGCGCCAGGATATGTCTCATGCATGTAATTGGTGTGTTCCTTGTGCACCCCCAGATTTACCAAAGAAAAGGGACAATTGCAGATGAATATTGTACCTGTTGGCTCCTCGTATATATTAAACCGATCATTATGGAGAGGGTACAAGCCTTACCCTAGTGCGTGGAAATGCAACCTAAAGATTAAATTTCATGGCAGGACAGTCCAGACCCTAAGCCGAGATATTCAACTGGTCTGTTAGAGCATTGATTTGCTGATCGACAGCCTCTGTAGCTTGCGTTGTTCCAGATGTATTGGGTATTGGAGAGGGATCATGCTGCATGGACAACACATGGTCTCTCAAATTCAACCCAGGCTTTGTACTTTGGAGAGGTATAACCCCATACCCGGCCTTACCGCCATGGGTTGTATTTATTACGCCTCGGTTTTTTGTGTATCACAGTGTAACACACTATCGTCTGTCAAAACGACCAGGTGCCTGTGGTATGGAGAGACTAAGAGGTTACATTGACAAACAAAGGGACAAACAAGCAGGTTTTCGACCAAATAGATCCTGCCTTGACCAGATTGAGCATAATATGACAGCAAAGCTTCGAACTAAAGCCCGCGACTGTATACTGGATCTGTGAACTCGGAAAAGAACTGTGATAGCATTGATATGGAATATCTGAAGACATTGATGAGCCATGATAAAATAACACAGAAAACCATCAACTTATTTAAGGCAACATGTAGGGACACCAGACGCAGAGTTCGCCATCAGGGGAAACACTAACAGACATTCGAAATAGGAGCAGGAGTGAGACATGGATGCTTCTTGTCACCGCTAATATTCTTACTTAGTATAAACTGGATTATGCAGACAGCAACAAGCAATGCCAGAAATGGAATTTAGTGGACTCCTCTGACACAGCATGTCCACGATCTGGACTTCGCTGATGACAATGCCATCGTGTCTCACAGAACAAAAACAGATACAGGATAAACTAACAATATTGGAAGAGGGGTTACAACAGTTAGGTTTTCAAATGCACAGGGATTTGACAGAGAGAATGAGACTAAATTAGGCAAATGATAACCTGATTCTGCTTCTGCTTCAGTTTCTTCAAGAGACGGATTCAAACACCAGCAGCATCAGTAGCAGTAGTAGCAGCAGCAGCAGCAGCAGTAGTAGTAGTAGTAGTAGTAGTAGTAGTAGTAGTAGTAGTAGTAGTAGTAGTAGTAGTAGTAGTAGTAGTAGTAGTAGTAGTAGTAGTAGTAGTAGTAGTAGTAGTAGTAGTAGTAGTAGTAAGAAGAGTTTTTCCTCCACTTCACGATGGCACCACACCCACAACCACAGTGTCTAACCGTGTTACGGAAGTCAGCATTCCCTCACGCTCCTGTCTGTTGACTAGAATTGACAGGACCAGTGGTCGGTATTGTACATATTGGACTTCATTAGGTGCTTCTAGAAAGCTAATACTCACCTCATCAGTATCGTGCCTTTTCTATAATCAGCAGGTAAACATACGGGCATCACCAAGAGGCATTGATCCTGCCCAGACCAGGGCTATTGATTGTCGTACAGACCAACCCAGGGAGACGCGGTAGCCTAGTGGTCAGACGCTCAGCTGCTGATCCGGTGGACAAGGGTTCGAATCCGTAACTACGAGGATGTTAAAATAAGACATATGGTCTCAGGTCCACCCAGCCGATAACGGGTGGCAGGAGATATTATGGGAAGTAAAGTCGACCGGAGAGATACTGACCATATCACCTTTAGAGTTCTGAGTGGTCTATACAAATATGGGCTTAGCACCATATATCTAACATGGCTTGACCAATGTAAAATGGTACTTTAATATTATGGTTGGGACGCAGAGGTGTTTCCAAGGTACCAGGGTCAGGTTATATACTGGCCAAGACCTACTAACACGTCCTAGTCGTGCGTCCTGGGCAACAGGTCCCTTCGGGGTCCTGGCTAACGTAGTAGGATCGCTGATTCTTCCGAAGTCATAGAGTATCTGCCTGAACGGCGAAGAACCACCAGTCTGCACACCAATAAGCCAGACATTGGACAACGGATACTCACGCAAACCTCAGGTTCTGTATGACATCACACTGATGTTGGACAACAGGATGTCTTCATCCGGCATACAGGACTTCACGCTGGAGTTCACAACCAGCGAACGCAAGCAAGCAAGCAGCAAGCATGTTATGGTTACCTATAGAACTAAGTGGGAATCGGAGCATCCAGGCGACCGGAACGATGATGTTTATGATCAGCTCTACAGAAGTGAACAAGCAGCAATACAGATTCCACACAGGACACTGGTCAATGTAACAATGGTGTCGTGATGGCTGCACATCTGCTGCAGGATTGCACAACATTTGCTGCAGGACTGCACAGCATTCGTTGCAGGAGTACACAACATTAGCTGCAGGATTGCACAACATTTGCTGTAGGAGCACACAACATTTCCTGCAGGAGTGCACAACATTTTCTACAGGAGCACACATTTGCTGCAGGAGCATACACAAATTGCTGCAGGAGCACACAACATTTGCAGTACAACAAAATATTACATGATGTTGTGACCTGTGGCAGGTTGACTTTATAGACCAAGGGTGGGCAGACTTTTTATGCGTAGGGCCACATTAACAAATGTAAAGCTATTGGGGGGGGGGGGGGGGGGGGGGGGGAGGGCATATATATATTATGTCCACTTTGTTTACAGCAACCTATCACAATAACTAATTATGAATTATTTATAGGTTATTAAACAAAATAAATTCAATATTATTAAACAATATATAATTCAGGGATATCGAATTATAACCATGCAGAATACAATAGGCAAGCTGCTGGAGAAGGTAATTGCCAGGAAAATATCTAGCCAAAAAGAGAAACCTGGACCAATGCAGCAGTCTTTGCCCATGATGTCTATGAAGGTTTCCACTCAGGCACTGAAACCGTTGCTGCAGCGATTGATCTTGAGGACGCATACAACAGAGTACCACTGGATTTTTTAATGCTTCAGCTTCTTAAACTAAAAGTAAGTCCATTCCTCCTTAGTTGGATCGCTGCAGCCCTCTTCCAACGGAAAGTAGTTTTAAGATGTGGCAGTTGGACTTCGAAACCAACAACAATATATCCTGGCCTACCACAGGGATCACCATTATCTCTGTGTTGTTCATCGCCTACACAATGAGAATCACCAGTGAGCAGATCACTGGACCTGGCAGAACTCAAACGCATAAGTACTTGGTGTGATGAAGCTGGGGCAATGGTCAACCCAACAAAGGCAACAGTGACTTGGTTCTCGTTGAATAATCATATTGTCAACACTCCAACACCAACTGTAATGCTGTGTTCAGAGACGGTGGAAAGAACGCAGGCAATGAATTACCTGGGGATACGGTTTGATCGAAGCCTTGCTTATAATGAGCACATAGACCAGGTGATAACAAAGGCCAAGAGGGGTTTGGCTACGATGCGGGTGATGGCGGCAGCAAACTGTGAGCAGCGCCATCTATGTCTTCTGTACGAGGGGCTGGTCATGTCTGTTTTGGAGTATGCAATGGCAATCCTGACTCTCAGCCGTAAGCAGATAGAAAGGATGGAAAGGATACAGAATGAAGCTATGCGCATTATTCTTGGATGTACAAGAGATACAGCATGCAGGGCGATGCGCTACCTTCTTGATTTTCCAACCATTGAAGAGAGAATACAAGTTTGCAGGGCACGCGCCTACCTCAGAGTTAACGCAAACACACAACATCCACTGCATAGTGAAATTATGAAGGTGAAGGGCAGCAGGTTAAAAAGAGGACGGTCGTGGATGGGTCAAGCCGAAGACATTCTTCAACAGGTGTGTTCACTTGAGGACTTAGAACCTGGCGAGGAGTGGGTGCAAGTGCCAACAGATTTCTGCACATCCTTTTCAGTTTTCATCCAACTAGATAGAAAATGCAGACAAGAAAATCCGGCTGCTGTGGAGGCTGAAGTACAAGCGTTGATTTTCGAGAAATCGCTAGACGGTGATGCGGTCATCTACACAGATGGGTCGGTCGTCCGACATGTGAGAAGCTCATGGGCCTTTACAGCTCGGCCGGAGGGAGAATTGTGAAGGAGGACTCTGGTGCTTTCACTGAAACCACAAGTAACCTGACTATGGAAGTCATGGCAGTAAGTAAAGCAATAACATGGCTCGAGACACAGACAGTCACTAGGGCATGTTTCCTTAGCGACTCAATGAACATGATCAAGAGGATAGAGGAGGGGTCGATCCGAAGAGAATGGTTGCTGCCTCTGGAGCGGTCTCGGCTGACAAAGATTAGTTTCATCTTCGTGCCAGGGCATGCGGGAGTCCAAGGAAATGATGATGAGGTGAGGCTACTGTGGAGGGCGGACGCGCCATGGACCAGGCGGGCATTCTGAATGCTCTACGAAAAGTAAGACTCTTGCGTGAACCAAATGATGACTGTGAATCTACAACCTTGGCCAGACTGCGAGAACAGCAAATTAAAAGAGGGGTGGCCAAACAAGAACACTACGCAGGAAGCCAAAGAAGATTGATAAACCACCACAGAACTGGCGTCGTTAGCCACTACACGCTGCGGGATTTGCTGAGGAGGGGATCCGAGCACTTATGGACTGAATGGTTCGATGTGCAATGAGGATGATCTGTCGACTAACTAACTAACTAACTAAACAATATAAATAACTATTTATTGCAATTCTATTTTACTTATACACTTATACATTATATTTTACAATGTGGACAAAAATGTTTACTAATATGTCAACAAGATTTTAAGTCTTTTTATTATAATAAATTTTGTTTATTTTCTATCAATGGCTTTAATTTAGACATAAACCGACTACAGTGTCACTACAATTGTTGACTTCTAATGAGATGTATGTAACGGCTTGTGATTTTTGACAATATTGTTCAAATCTGGATCAAGTTTACTTGTTGAAATTCGCATGACAGCATGCAAGGTGCAGTCTGACAATAAAGACCTATTCTTAGATTTGTTGATAGAAATAAATGTTATCAAAAATGTTAAAGCAATCATAACTGTATATGAAATTCTGTAAAACTCAACAAAATAACTTAAATACGAAGTAAAACATTTTATTTCTAAACGCCCTATATCAGTGGCCGGGCGGCATGCGGCCCGCGGGTCGTAGTTTGTCCACCCCTGTTCTAGACAAGTTGACGCTCACTGGTTTGACACGAGCAAGTCCTACAAGAAGCAAATGAAAACCGTAAACTGATTAGAGAAATTAAACGTAGACAGTCACCATTTATTTATTTCTTTGTTTGTTAAAAAAAAGGGGGGGGGGGGTACATTATGAGAAGAAATAAACTAGAGAACTTGGTGACAACTGGCAAGATTGAGAAGAAGAGAACAAGGGGAAGGCATTGAAGTGGCTTCATCACAAGACATGGTCGAGACAAGAACACAGAGCTGATCTACGATTCTGGTGTTCGTGTAAGACTATGAAACATGACCGCCCACTCTTACCGGCATGGCGCATGACGGTGAGTGTGTCTTAGCTTTCTGAACCAGAAGTCAAAGTGTATACCCGGCCATCAGCACATCGAGTTCTTAGACGAAGAAGGAATAAGACAGTGGTTGGTGTCTCAGGGGCGGTCACGGTTGGCAAAGATCAGTTTCATTTTTGTACCAGGGCATGCTAGTGGATGATGGATGATGGATGGATGGATGCGGGTGTACAAAGGAAGAGCAGGCTGACAGGCTTGCAGGTAAGGCTACTGTGGAGAGCGGATGTGCTATGGACCAAGCTGTTATACTGAATGCTACTTAAAGTCGCTTAAAATTCGACAGGGTCGACTTCATTTCACCGGGTGTTATCGCATATGGCTCGGTCTCTTTCTGCAGCGCGGAAAGCGTCGCACAAAGCACGAACTCCGTAGCTTTTAGCGACGACCCACAGGAGTCTCCGAAACATTTAACTCGTAAACCGAAGGACGCGGCCCGGAATCGAACCCACAACCTTCGGAGCACGAGTCAGACGGCTTGACCACTTCGCCACAGAGACTCCCACTGATACTGAATGCTACTTTGAGAAGTAAGTCGTTTGCGAGAACCAAGTGATGACTGTGAATCTACACCCATGGTCAGAGTACCAGATGAGATGTTTGCAAAACCTGTACAGGACATCGCTGACATCAGCATCTTTCAGCTGATTGTTGAATTCTTGGAAAGATTACGCTGAGTAGTTTGCCATTGCTTTCTGAGCGACCGGCTCAGTTATCCCGGTAGAACCGCTTCCAATTCTCGGGCGCTGCGAGACCCTGCGTGTATAAACGGGATTACGGAGAAAGTCGTGTAACACCTCGGCCAGAGAGACCGGCCAGAGTACCAGAACAGCAAGTTAAAAGAGGTTTGGCCAGACAAGAACTCTATGCAGGTAGCCAAACAAGATTAATAAACCAACACAGAACTGGTGTCGCGAGCCGCAACACACTGCGGGATTTACTGAGGAGAGGATCTGAACACTTACGGACTGAATAGTTCCATGTGTCACGAGGATGATCTGTCGACTAACTAACTAACTAACAAAGTAACTAACTAGAGGCAACATAACAATTAACAGCTATAGTTACCGACCTGTGTAGCTGTGGCCTATGTTTAAAGAAACATTTTAAGTAATGAATTTTTGTTGTTTTTAAATGTTGATATAAAATCATATTATGTTTGCTTCACTTGATACGACCATTATTTCGCATCACTCTCTAGTGCACGTGAATGTCTTGCATCTCTAAATCATAAATTAACTATCATCATACCACAAACCATCACATTATCATAATACTCTGATTATTAGTGTAGTTGTAACAGATTAAGTGTTAAAAAAAAATGGAAGGCGAAAAATGGGAAGTAGGAGTGTGCCACAGTTAAGACTTAAAAGTTAATATGGTAGCAGACATGTTGTACTATATAGGACATTACAAGAAGTCGCATAGGGAAAACTACTGTATATAAAGCCATGGCTGATACGGGAAGTTGCTTAAGACCATTAATCATCCCTTGACACTTACTCAGTTAAAGACCTGGAAAGCAAATAAACAAGTTTGTTTAATGGATATTTCTACCAGGGGGCTTCAAATGAAAACCTCAAAAGTGTGATAGAAATTACAAAAACCATGCCATTGCCTTGTAACCGGTCAATATTGTTGTTAAGGATTAAAAAGGATAAAGCACGTGGCACCATGGTGCAGACAAACACGGTGACGTCATAAGGACAGTTTAAAAATTGCTGCTCCACTTTTGACCTGCACCCAAGAGGAGCAGCGTTCTGTTATCCGATTTATTTTTCTAGTGAAGGGGTGAAACCTACAGAAATGTATTGGCAAATAAAGGTCCAGTATGGTGATGCCTGCTTGTTAGTCCACCAAGTGTATGAGTAGGAAGTTTCAAAACAGCGTCACTTCTGTGACAGACTGTTCACGACCGAGTCAGGCACATCGTGTAGTGACCCCAGAGTCGACTGCAGCCGTTGAATACCTCGTACAGGAAAACCGTCGATTGACTATGAGTAACATAGCAGCACATCTTGACACAGTCAAGGTTCAGGACACCACATCATTCATAATGTGCTACAGTACCGCAAAGTGCCACGTAAGCCTACTCCAGAAAAACCCAATTTATGACACACCCATAACGATTTTGTGTGGAAACAATATTCGTCCTACGGTTGCACACACATTAAAGTTCATAATGAATATTCAATTTATAAAACGCAATACCCAATACTCCATATAACTTGTTCAATGGGCTTTGTACTTCAGTAACTGACTATACAACAGAGATATGCAATTGCTGTCTTGTGAAGTCGGACCGCATAATCTCGTTGAACAGAAAAGACATTCAACAATCGTTTCAGGGTCAACGGAAATCACTTGATCTGGTTAACGAGTATCCCAACTACATCCGTACATCTGTTGCCTGCCAGCAATTACTGAGCTATAACGAAGCGCTTATACTGCGGCTCGATTTTCTATTTCATTCATCGTCTGTCTGTCTGTCTGTCGTCCGTCCGTCCGTCCGTCCGTCCGTCCGTCCGTCCGTCCGTCTGTCTGTCGGTCGGTCGGTCGGTCGGTCGGTCGGTCGGTCCGCCCGCCCGTCCGTCCGTCCGCCTGTCTGTCTGTCTGTCTGTCTGTCTGTCTGTCTGTCTGTCTGTCTGTCTGTCTGTCTGTCTGTCTGTCTGTCTGTCTGTCTGTCTACCCTCATATCCAGTTCTGTGTTTCCTGCAGCAAGTGTGAATGTCCGTCTAACGACCCCCATATTCAGTTCTATGATTCCTGTAGCAAGTGTGAATTTCCCTCTAACAACCCCCATATTCAATTCTGTTTCTAACAAGTGTGAATGTCCGTATAATATCCCCCATATCGAGCTCTGTGTTACATACAGCAAGTGTGAATGTCCGTATGACATCCCCAATATCCAGCTCTGTGTTACTTACAGCAAGTGTGAATGTCCGTATAATGACCCCCATATCCAGTTCTGTGTTACTTACAGCAAGTGTGAATGTCCGTATAACGAACCCCATGCCACATATCAGTCACTGACACATAACAGACTGAGAAAGACTGAAGGGAGCTTCCCTAAAAGACGCACCGAATGGTACAATGATAGAATGCGCAGGGAAACTAAGGGGATGCGTCAGACGTCAACAAACAAGATTACGCTGTGACACCGGCTTGGGATTGGGATGTGTGTGATATTCTGAGGAGTCAATGTCGTGGACCAGATTGGATATTCTTATGCAGGTATAGCTCATATTCAAGTGGACGACTGGAGGAGTCACTTGCTGGGATCGAAAGACCATGGACCCAGGAGCGAGATGAATATAACTAGAGGATACTGACACGGAACAAACGAACACAGGAATGAAAACCAGAATGAGCGCTGAGGTAGAGGTTAAGGACATATGAGCATGGCAATTCGAGCTGCTCGTAATAGGTGCTGATCCTGTCTTAAGGACACCCTATAGAGACGAAGAATTGTGTATTGCAACATTGTTTATACACCCAAATAAACAGGTGTATTTTAATGCTTTATCGTCAGAGCCGCATCTGTGAGTTTTCGTTGCCAACTTCAGTTTGATGTTGAGTGTTTTTATTTACTCTGGAGGCGAGCCAAATTTCAACAATACCTCGGGTGGATTCTTATAATTGAGAGGGATCGCACTTCGAGGCATATGGGGACTCTTACCGACCAAGTAAATTACAGCAGTGACCTTACGAGATCCACAAATGAATAATGAAGCCTGTACGGCAAGAATATGTCAAGAAACTGTGCACGGAAAGAAAGCTTGCACACCAAACTTCAATGTGACGCACCACGCGACATTCGGCGGAAATGATAACGCCCAATAAAACGCTGGAATATCTACAGTTGAAAACACAGAGCAAACGTTACAAATTACAATAATATAAGTGTTGCTGAAAGATCTACAACAAGGTAAGAGGAACTTGAATATACCTCTTAGATCTCGCACATACATCGATAATTTCCGAGAACTTACGTGCCAGACAACAGCGAGCAAGTAAGTAGCGGTATACCTAAGTCTGAAATGCTGATATATAATTATACAGCTACTGAATTGTCAACACTACAACTACAAATGCATCTATGAAATAGTCGCCAACGCACATATATTTATCATCTACAAGATCAAATAGAAATTACATGCAATTAACAGTTTGCACAGTTACGTGCGCATCAGATATAAATAAGTTTTCGCGCACTATTGCACGGATGTAAATATAACAGAATTGACAGCACGTATTTAAAGAATATTTATGTGAATTATTATAGTTTAAGATCTTTAGAACTTATAAACAAAACGATGTCTGAGGAAAGTATTTAATTATATTAGACAGAGTGTGATCAAAAGATGAAGTATATACTTGGCATACTTATGCATCACATCAGGAGAGTAGGCCATAACCGGACACTGTACTGTTAATGATAACAACATTTATTGAACGCATATCTGATAGCCTGGATACATCGTTTCCGAGGACAACATAGAAACTAGAACACCAACACCACCTTCTTCACACCACCGGGCATATATGAATTCACAGTAACGAACACACTATATACACGCGTACCATTGTTCTGGACAGACATGACACATTCGTTCATGGAAACTCTGGGACATTGTCACTAGGTGGTGAAGACATTGAAGCAATATCATGACATTGAACCGACACCTTACTTTACCGGCATCGACGCACGTTCGTCAGGAACTTATGATGAGCTGGAACCAGGAGTTTGGCAAATAGCGTCGATACGTATCAACTTCACTGCAAGAGATTACTGTCATCAAACGACACTCAAGTACGTGACGTGCACCACTAGTGGACAAGGCACATATTACACACGAGCAGCCAACCATTACAGGGATCATACGCGCAGATACTACCAGAACCAGTCGGCCAAGATCATCGATAATACCACAGCCGACTAAGCACTTCTCTGAAGTCGGCCACGGACCACGTAGGTTCAGGGTATTAGTGTAAGTTCATTACACTATCGTTAAACTCAAACAGGAACAACAGCCTATCACTGCGTCACTCGCCACGGCACTTTACTTCTAAACTCATTATAGTATTGAATAAACGGACATACATTACCCAACGCCAACAACTGTCAAGAAGGCCAGTATATTTTTCCTATTTGTTGACTGTTGTATACATTCGGTTAACGGGGTGCAACTTTAACGTTAAATAAATAACAATAGCTAAGTTTACACAAAAATGAGTTAATATTATTGTACGAATTTAAAGAAGACGTGTATACTTGCAATTGTCAGATCGGTACGAAGCTATTTATATCAATCTCACGTATTGTAAGTATCTATATCTATAGCTAGAGTAATCGTTAGTCTACGTTATTGTCTTTTATAAGGACGAATAGGGTTTTACGTCAATTGTCACTCGTTCTCTCATAATTGTTACTTGTCTAGTGTTATTATATTCTTTATACAGAATATATTTTTAATACTAATTTCTGTTATTTACATATAGTAACACTTAAGATATATAGATAGCAAGAAGTTGCTGAATTTCGTTATTGTTCAATTTTACATTGCTGTTGAGTTGCAGTTCACATTTTGTTCAGCAGTTGTTATATTGATTGTCTACTCTGAATCGAACATATTTACATTTTTGCACGTCTCTTCTTATTTCAGCTAGATAATTTATTATACAGGTAGGTCAAGATGTCTACACTTCGAGATTACGTTATACTAGGAGAGGAAAATGGTTTAGCTGGTGCGGACCTTAGGAACTGGGTGCTGCAAGAATTCAGAGCTCAAACCGCACGTGAGTGGAAGGAACGACGAGAAAAACATGCAGTAGAGCAACTTCAAGCTACGCGTGAACGACAAGAACGACAAAAGAAATTGGCGCTGGAGATGGCTATCAAGCAGAATGAGATAGCAGCTAGAGAAAAAGAATTAACTTTGAGACGCGAAAGGATTGCAGCCGAAAAAGAGAAATTGGCTCTGAAGGAACAAAAGATAGCTGCAATGAGAAAAGAGTTAAAGGCGAGACATATAACCGCAGAGGCAGAGTTAAAGGCAAGACAAATAACCCTAGAGACAGAAATCAAGCAACAACGACTCGCACTTGAAGAGGAGAATCTTGCAAAGGAACAATTTGGAAGGAGCAAATGAGGAAACAAAGACAAATGTATGAAATAAAAGAAAGTAATCACACAAGTAAAGTATGTGCTACAGTAGTGAAAGAACCAAACGCCAGAGATTTCGTTCAGAAAGTAACTATCGAACACAAGTCTAACGAAACACTTACAAGTGCAAATGCCCAAATTGAAATAACACAAAAAGAAGAAGAAGAAAAGACGCAAATAGAACAGGGTACATCAACGGTAGACATGCATGATACAACGCTACTGAGTGATGGCATAACGGTAAATAATTGCGAATACCAAGATTTACACAAAGTAAATGAACCCAAACATGAAGAAATAACTGATACTCAAAAACAAATCAAACGTGATTACATGTCTCTCAATGACATTTTTCTAAAACATCCTAAAAAGAGAGTAAAGGTTACACGTACTCAGTACAAACAACAGAGACAACATACTAAAGTGTTACATAAACAACGGCAATGGGATTTAATAACAATAATCATTGCTCAGATCATATCTTTAGCAAAGTCAACCATATCACAGGTTGAATGTGTTGTCATAAAGATCTATTTTAGAACAAAGATATATGCTATTTGCAACAGTACATACATATTCGCACAGCTCAAGAAACATGGTACAAACAGGTTCATACAAACAAAAACGCATATCATAAACATGCACACAGAAGTGAAGAAGCATAGCACAAATATGCACACAAAAGGCAAGAAATGTATTACATACATACGCACAGAAGTCAAGAAGTGTGTCACAAACGTACATACAGAAGTAATTAGGTGTATTACACACATGCACGCTGAAGTTACACAGTATGTCACTAACAGATACACACAAACCAGAAAGAAACTCATAGATTGGTTAACAGACACCAAGAAATACACCACAAACACTTGTGCTCAAGTCAAAACAAAGGTAATAAACGTTAACATACAAACAAAACTATACGTTACGAAAGTTAAGAGTTGAATGCAAAGAATATTACAGAAAACGAACTACACTTATCTTTGCTGACTTTGGTTACTTGTCTTACTTCTGGTATAGATTTACCAAACATACGTCATTGCAGCGTATGCATTACAGAAGATACACAAGACTGAAAACAATTACATTGTTCCAATCAACAAAGGTACAATGTACAAATATTGGCATGCGTGCAGAAGAAAGATTCTATAGGTTTGAAACGAAGAAAGAAAGAAAAGAAAATGAATGAAAGAAAGAATACAAGAAAAGAAGAAAAATAAAATGGGATGAAAGTGTTAGGTTCATAGCAACACTACAGACACATTAGGGTCTTAGTACTTAATTATCCCAGATGTCACTGTGTAAAGTTATACTTGTTAGAATTTTCTCACTATCTCTCTACACTTAAGTGTGTGAAAATATGTTGGTTCTCTATTCTACAGATAATTGTTCTTAACTATATCCTTATTAGAGAACTTGATAAGTTTAGGAAGAATATTTGATTTAAATATTTGTTCTTATGAAATCAAGTATCATATTATATTTCTGATTTATTTTCTTAGAGGTCTCGAGTCTTTAAGATATATAATTCTTCACAAGATTATATATTGTTCTTAGATTGTTAGAAACGTGTTAAGATATATGTTACACATTGCACCTAGTTAATTAGTAATGTACATAGCAGGCAACTGGAAAAATAATACAGTAATTATTATTATTATATAGTGTAGTCGGATAGATACATGTACGTATTTTCATTGTTGGGAGAGGCATCATAAAGTTGTTGGGACATAGTGCAACTGTCAAGTCTCGCATACTACATATGGACGAACTGTTACCCTCGTCGGACATGGAGTCAACTGAATTGAGTCCAAGTGTGATGTTATGCCGATGATGTAACACTACTATTCGGGTTACATTAGATGGAACATAGAACCTGGTGTTACTTCACGGAATTCCTAAGTATCTTGTGGAAAAAAAAAACAGTTTACGTGATTGACATTAATATGTGAATATTATAATATTATAGAATGTATAATTAATTAATTAATTAGTTAATATTTAAGTCAGTTACATTAGAATTATTACATTAGATTGGGTTGTAAGTAATGATTGAATAGTTGATAATAATTGATATTAATTGATATGTATCAGTCATTTGTTAGAATATCCACATCCAATACGGCACTTGATAATATTAGAAATATCCCTTAAATTAGAAGGTGATCAGCGACAGCCTCTACCTCACCTACAGTCATTAAATGATAACGCAAGATATATACAGAACCAGCGACAATGAGGATCAGCAACTGATACAGACGGCATGATACCGATTGATACTCTCGTCCACAACTCCGGGTTTTGACCTAGAGTGAGGACATTAGGGACTAATGGTATCATTAGTTGGTCCGGCCCTCCCATAGGCCGGCCACATGACGCTCACCGTGGGTGTGAGCAGGAGGGCATGCCCGTCAATAATTTTTTTTTTTTTAGGGTTATTAACGGGAACCATAATGTCATGTTCAGCAATTGATTCAACTTAGATTGTCAGTGATGCTATTTGTCATGGGTAATAAATGTATATGTATATATGAATTAAATGATAATATCATTTAATTTGTAGGGCGGGGGGCATAATGCCACATATCAGTCACTGACACATAACAGACTGAGAAAGGCTGAAGGGAGCTTCCCTAAAAGACGCACCGAATGGTACAATGATAGAATGCGCAGGGAAACTAAGGAGATGCGTCAGACGTCAACAAACAAGATTACGCTGTGACACCGGCTTGGGATTGGGATGTGTGTGATATTCTGAGGAGTCAATGTCGTGGACCAGATTGGATATTCTTATGCAGGTATAGCTCATATTCAAGTGGACGACTGGAGGAGTCACTTGCTGGGATCGAAAGACCATGGACCCAGGAGCGAGATGAATATAACTAGAGGATACTGACACGGAACAAACGAACACAGGAATGAAAACCAGAATGAGCGCTGAGGTAGAGGTTAAGGACATATGAGCATGGCAATTCGAGCTGCTCGTAATAGGTGCTGATCCTGTCTTAAGGACACCCTATAGAGACGAAGAATTGTGTATTGCAACATTGTTTATACACCCAAATAAACAGGTGTATTTTAATGCTTTATCGTCAGAGCCGCATCTGTGAGTTTTCGTTGCCAACTTCAGTTTGATGTTGAGTGTTTTTGTTTACTCTGGAGGCGAGCCAAATTTCAACAATACCTCGGGTGGATTCTTATAATTGAGAGGGATCGCACTTCGAGACACCCCATATCCAGTTCTATGTTACTTACAGCAAGTGTGAATGTCCGTATAATATCCCCCGTATCCAGTTCTGTGTTTCCTGCAGCAAGTGTGAATGTACGTATAACATCCCTCGTATCCAGCTCTGTGTTTCCTGCAGCAAGTGTGAATGTCCGTATAACATCCCCCATATCCAGCTCTGTGTTTCCTGCAGCAAGTGTGAATGTCCGTATAACATCTCCCATATCCAGCTCTGTGTTTCCTGCAGCAAGTGTGAATGTCCGTATAACATCCCCCATATCCAGCTCTGTGTTTCCTGCAGCAAGTGTGAATGTCCGTATAACATCCCCCATATCCAGCTCTGTGTTTCCTGCAGCAAGTGTGAATGTCCGTATAACATCCCCCATATCCAGCTCTGTGTTTCCTGCAGCAAGTGTGAATGTTCGTATAACATCCCCCATATCCATCTCTGTGTTTCCTGCAGCAAGTGTGAATGTCCGTATAACATCCCCCATATCCAGCTCTGTGTTTCCTGCAGCAAGTGTGAATGTGTAGCGAGAGGAAAGCCGTGCTCATGTTCTGGGCGTGGTCCTCCCAGATAAAGGAGTTGACAACACAACACAAAACCCAACCGTTGTCGTTACCTATCAGGGACATATAGGAGGCTAGAGTCGTGCACGTTTTCCTTCTCGCCGGAAGTTTGTCAGTTGGACTTCTAGTAACAAAATTTCCCCTGGTCTCTAGGTAGTGAGATCGGACGCACGTGTGTATTCTTGCGCACGTAAACAATCCCTTTTCAGTTCAAAATCGAAAAAGAGTAGCCTCAGGGTGCTGCCCGGGCAAAATTTTGAGTTAAAAATCTACCCAAAGTATTTTAGGATCCTCACCGGTGCTACGGAGTTCCTGCACTGAGGTGAGATTATCTGGACTCAGGCTTGAGCTATGGGTAGAACTGAGCACTAATTGGTTTACAGCCGTGTGTCATGATGTTGATACGTCGACAAAACTAAAACTAAACTAAACTCATTCCTTCTACTTCTATCAACGCCAAACAAAAAGTGTGTTTATTTATGAACTGTCGTATTGGCCTCACAGGCTTCCCCAATTGATATTTATGTGTAATACGCGTACAAACCGGGTTCGTGGCAAAGGATTTACGGACGCAGTTCGCAATTCCGCATACCGCTTTTGAATAACAACTGTCGGCGATTTGGCAGCATACCGTTTTGGTTTAGTTTATTATGAAATGTTAAGGGTGCCTGCCATTCAGAAAGCAATGGCAAACTACAGAACGTAAACTTACCCAGGAATCACTAATAGCCTTAAATTGCTGGGGTTGACTGCGCCCTACTGTAAAGGATATGCAACTAAATTTTAACGTGTACAACATTGGAACCGACTAATCATTTCTCTAGGTTACTATTCGTTACTATACTGGACACACCATGATGTCCAATGTGGTTGTTATTTGACCTATACTGGCTTAACATAAATTTGAGACCTATGGTGCCATTTCAATGGTTATAAATCTGTCCATATTCCATAGTTGTGAGTTCATGTTGATGTTAGACCTGGCTAACACACTTTTTTGTTTTAGAGGTGTCTGGTTGGTCATGCGTCGAAGTACATTTGTTCCTGCTGCGAGACGCTGTGCTCACTTGAAAGTGGCAGGATCGAATCCCTGTCGGTAACTATAGCTTTCAAATTTTATGTTGTCTAGTTCGTCCTCAGGCCTCTACATTCTTCTTTTACTTATGTTAACTACACACAATATGTGCGTGTTTATTTATGTTGCCTAGTTTGTTCTCAGACCTCTACATTCTTCTTTTACTTATGTGAACGCCAAACAATATATGCGTGTTTATTTATGTTGCCTAGATTGTCCTCAGACCTCTACATTCTTCTTTTACTTATGTGAACTACAAACAATATATGCGTGTTTATTTATGTTGCCTAGATTGTCCTTAAGCCTCTACTTTCCTCTTCTACTTATGTGAACGCCAGACAATATATGCGTGTTTATTTATGTTGCCTAGTTTGTCCTCAGACCTCTACATTCTTCTTTTACTTATGTGAACGCCAAACAATATATGCGTGTTTATTTATGTTGCCTAGTTTGTCCTCAGACCTCTACATTCTTAATTTATTTATGTTAACTACAAACAATATATGCGTGTTTATTTATGTTGCCTAGTTTGTTCTCAGACCTCTACATTCTTCTTTTACTTATGTGAACTACAAACAATATATGAGTGTTTATTTATGTTGCCTAGTTTGTTCTCAAGCCTCTACTTTCTTCTTTTACTTATGTGAACTACAAACAATATATGCGTGTTTATTTATGTTGCCTAGCTTGTTCTCAAGCCTCTACATTCTTCTTTTACTTATGTGAACTACAAACAATATATGCGTGTTTATTTATGTTGCCTAGTTTGTTCTCAAGCCTCTACATTCTTCTTTTACTTATGTGAACTACAAACAATATATGCGTGTTTATTTATGTTGCCTAGTTTGTTCTCAAGCCTCTACTTTCTTCTTTTACGTAGGTGAACTACAAACAATATATGCGTGTTTATTTATGTTGCCTAGTTTGTTCTCAAGCCTCTACTTTCTTCTATTACTTATGTGAACTACAAACAATATATGCATGTTTATTTATGTTGCCTAGTTTGTTCTCAAGCCTCTACTTTCTTCTTTTACTTATGTGAACTACAAACAATATATGCGTGTTTATTTATGTTGCCTAGTTTGTCCTCAGACCTCTACATTCTTCTTTTACTTATGTGAACTACAAACAATATATGCAGTGTTTATTTATGTTGCCTAGTTTGTTATCAAGCCTCTACTTTCTTCTTTTACTTATGTGAACTACAAACAATATATGCGTGTTTATTTATGTTGCCTAGTTTGTTCCTCAAGCCTCTACTTTCTTCTTTTACTTATGTGAACTAGAAACAATATATGCATGTTTATTTATGTTGCCTAGTTTGTTCTCAAGCCTCTACTTTCTTCTTTTACTTATGTGAACTACAAACAATATATGCGTGTTTATTTATGTTGCCTAGTTTGTTCTCAAGCCTCTACTTTCTTCTTTTACTTATGTGAACTACAAACAATATATGCGTGTTTATTTATGTTGCCTAGTTTGTCCTCAAGCCTCTACTTTCTTCTTCTACTTATGTGAACTACAAACAATATATGCATGTTTATTTATGTTGCCTAGTTTGTTCTCAAGCCTCTACTTTCTTCTTTTACTTATGTGAACTACAAACAATATATGCGTGTTTATTTATGTTGCCTAGTTTGTCCTCAAGCCTCTACTTTCTTCTTTTACTTATGTGAACTACAAACAATATATGCGTGTTTATTTATGTTGCCTAGTTTGTCCGCAAGCCTCTACTTTCGTCTTTTACTTATGTGAACTACAAACAATATATGCGTGTTTATTTATGTTGCCTAGTTTGTCCTCAGACCTCTACATTCTTCTTTTACTTATGTGAACTACAAACAATATATGCGTGTTTATTTATGTTGCCTAGTTTGTTCTCAAGCCTCTACATTCTTCTTTTACTTATGTGAACTACAAACAATATATGCAGTGTTTATTTATGTTGCCTAGTTTGTTCCTCAGACCTCTACATTCTTCTTTTACTTATGTGAACTACAAACAATATATGCGTGTTTATTTATGTTGCCTAGTTTGTTCTCAGACCTCTACATTCTTCTTTTACTTATGTGAACTACAAACAATATATGCGTGTTTATTTATGTTGCCTAGTTTGTTCTCAAGCCTCTACATTCTTCTTTTACTTATGTGAACTACAAACAATATATGCAGTGTTTATTTATGTTGCCTAGTTTGTTCTCAAGACCTCTACATTCTTCTTTTACTTATGTGAACTACAAACAATATATGCGTGTTTATTTATGTTGCCTAGTTTGTTCTCAAGCCTCTACATTCTTCTTTTACTTATGTGAACTACAACAATATATGCGTGTTTATTTATGTTGCCTAGTTTGTTCTCAAGCCTCTACATGTCTTCTTTTACTTATGTGAACTACAAACAATATATGCGTGTTTATTTATGTTGCCTAGTTTGTTCCTCAAGACCTCTACATTCTTCTTTTACTTATGTGAACTACAAACAATATATGCGTGTTTATTTATGTTGCCTAGTTTGTTCTCAAGCCTCTACATTCTTCTTTTACTTATGTGAACTACAAACAATATATGCGTGTTTATTTATGTTGCCTAGTTTGTTCTCAAGACCTCTACATTCTTCTTTTACTTATGTGAACTGACACAACAATATATGCATAGTGTTCATTTATGTTGCCTTGAGTTTTTCTCAGGACCTCTACATTCTTCTTTTACTTATGTGAACTACAACACAATATTATTGCGTGTTTTTTACTGCTTGCCTAGTCTTGTTCTCACGCCTCTTACAGTTGACTTCTTTACTTATCGTGAACTACAAACAATATATGCGTTATTATTTATGTTGCCTTCAGTTTGTACCTCAGACACTCTTACATTCTTCTTTCTACTTATGTGAACTACACACAATATATGCGTTGTTTATTTAGTTTTGCCTAGGTTTGTTCTCAAGCCTTTACTGTCTTCTTTTACTTATAGTGAACTATCAAACAATATATGCGTTGTTTATTTGTGTTGCCTAGTTTTGTTCTCAAGCCTCTACTTTCTTCTTTTACTTATGTGAACTACAAACAATATATGCGTGTTTATTTATGTTGCCTAGTTTGTCCTCAGACCTCTACATTCTTCTTTTACTTATGTGAACTACAAACAATATATGCATGTTTATTTATGTTGCCTAGTTTGTTCTCAAGCCTCTACTTTCTTCTTTTACTTATGTGAACTACAAACAATATATGCGTGTTTATTTAAGTTGCCTAGTTTGTTCTCAGACCTCTACATTCTTCTTTTACTTATGTGAACTACAAACAATATATGCATGTTTATTTATGTTGCCTAGTTTGTTCTCAAGCCTCTACATTCTTCTTTTACTTATGTGAACTACAAACAATATATGCATGTTTATTTATGTTGCCTAGTTTGTCCTCAGACCTCTACATTCTTCTTTTACTTATGTGAACTACAAACAATATATGCGTGTTTATTTATGTTGCCTAGTTTGTTCTCAAGCCTTTACTTTCTAATTTTACTTATGTGAACTACAAACAATATATGCATGTTTATTTATGTTGCCTAGTTTGTTCTCAAGCCTCTACTTTCTTCTTTTACTTATGTGAACTACAAACAATATATGCGTGTTTTTTATGTTGCCTAGTTTGTTCTCAAGCCTCTACATTCTTCTTTTACTTATGTGAACTACAAACAATATATGCGTGTTTATTTATGTTGCCTAGTTTGTTCTCAAGCCTCTACTTTCTTCTTTTACTTATGTGAACTACAAACAATATATGCGTGTTTATTTATGTTGCCTAGTTTGTCCTCAGACCTCTACATTCTTCTTTTACTTATGTGAACTACAAACAATATATGCGTGTTTATTTATGTTGCCTAGTTTGTCCTCAGACCTCTACATTCTTCTTTTACTTATGTGAACTACAAACAATATATGCGTGTTTATTTATGTTGCCTAGTTTGTTCTCAAGCCTTTACTGTCTTCTTTTACTTATGTGAACTACAAACAATATATGCGTGTTTATTTGTGTTGCCTAGTTTGTTCTCAAGCCTCTACTTTCTTCTTTTACTTATGTGAACTACAAACAATATATGCGTGTTTATTTATGGTGCCTAGCTTGTTCTCAAGCCTCTACATTCTTCTTTTACTTATGTGAACTACAAACAATATATGCATGTTTATTTATGTTGCCTAGTTTGTTCTCAAGCCTCTACATTCTTCTTTTACTTATGTGAACTACAAACAATATATGCGTGTTTATTTATGTTGCCTAGTTTGTTCTCAAGCCTCTACTTTCTTCTTTTACTTAGGTGAACTACAAACAATATATGCGTGTTTATTTATGTTGCCTAGTTTGTCCTCAGACCTCTACATTCTTCTTTTACTTATGTGAACTACAAACAATATATGCATGTTTATTTATGTTGCCTAGTTTGTTCTCAAGCCTCTACTTTCTTCTTTTACTTATGTGAACTACAAACAATATATGCGTGTTTATTATGTTGCCTAGTTTGTTCTCAAGCCTCTACTTTCTTCTTTTACTTATGTGAACTACAAACAATATATGCGTGTTCTTTATGTGCCTAGTTTGTCTCAAGCCTCTACTTTCTTCTTTTACTTATGTGAACTACAAACAATATATGCATGTTTATTTATGTTGCCTAGTTTGTTCTCAAGCCTCTACTTTCTTCTTTTAATTATGTGAACTACAAACAATATATTGCGTGTTTATTTATGTTGCCTAGTTTGTCCTCAGAACCTCTACTTTCTTCTTTTACTTATGTGAACTACAAACAATATATGCATGTTTATTTATGTTGCCTAGTTTGTTCTCAAGCCTCTACTTCTTCTTTTACTTATGTGAACTACAAACATATATGCATGTTTATTTATGTTGCCTAGTTTGTTATCAAGCCTCTACTTTCTTCTTTTACTTATGTGAACTACAAACAAATATATGCGTGTTTATTATGTTGCCTAGTTTGTCATCAGACCTCTACTTTCTTCTTTTACTTATGTGAACTACAAACAATATATGCATGTTTATTTATGTTGCCTAGTTTGTCCTCAAGCCTCTACTTTCTTCTTCTACTTATGTGAACTACAAACAATATATGCATGTTTATTTATGTTGCCTAGTTTGTTCTCAAGCCTCTACTTTCTTCTTTTACTTATGTGAACTACAAACAATATGTGCGTGTTTATTTATGAACTTAACCTGAGAGTTCGCCTTGCGTCTGCTGGGTTAATTTTCATTCCGTGAATGGGGGGAGTCTTGTCCACACAGGTTAGCTCCTCGGTTTAAATGAGCG
Source organism: Cepaea nemoralis (assembly GCA_014155875.1). NCBI lineage: Eukaryota > Metazoa > Mollusca > Gastropoda > Stylommatophora > Helicidae > Cepaea > Cepaea nemoralis. The sequence goes on from JACEFZ010003259.1 coordinate 53,259, forward strand.
ATGTCCAGCAATGTCTCTCATCTAGTTTCACCGCCTTTACTCTTCCTCTCTCGCTATCTCTCTCGCTGTATCGAGTCGGATGGACATTTCCGTAGTGGAACAGGTCCAATATTACATTAGCTGCCTTCTTTTTTCTTATCGGTCCCGTCTAGATGAATGGCGTGTCCTACAATCGATGTATTTCACGCAGACACAATAAGAGTGCCTGACCGTCTCCGTGTCAGCCTCACGTGAGTTTAGACGAACGCACATTAATCACGCACCTATAACGGCTCTGAACAACATTTACCATTCACCTGGCTTGGGTAACGTGGCATACACCTTAACACGTCAGCACATGCTTCCATAGTTGCTACGATGATGTCGTATAACTTTCGCCCTGAAGTAGCTTATATTACCACTGCTGCATACAAAAACGGCAGGAAATTTGCATACCGAATAATACTAATAATAATGGCAAAACAGAACAGTCAGCTTGGTGTGTTATTGTCATTTTCTCCTATGGGCAACAATCACCTTCAAATTAATAAGCCTGTGAGGGTAAAACGTGGGCAGCTGCTATTTGCGGATGACTAAGTCACAGGATTATTAATCTGGGCCAGGGATGGGCCCTAATATAACTTCTCCTTGAGGTTGAACGGGGTAGGGTAATGGTATAATCGAATGGTATTAGTAAATATGCGAGTAGTGACTGGCTAAGAATGCCAGGTTCTCCTTTGGAAGACCCGGGTTCGAATCCTCGGTAAGGTGTGTATTTTTTCTGTCGGGGGGGGGGGGGGGGGGGGGGGGAATAGGGGGCAAAAAGAAAACCCTAACCTGCACAGTTCACGTCGACTGCACTAGCCAAGCAGCCTTAATTCCTCAGGCTGAAGACCCCTCCCCCCCTTTTCCATGTCCTACACCACAAGGTACTATAGGCTGTAGGTGACAGTAAATAAGCACATAAAATAATCATAGCATAATATACTTCCTCTACATTGAGCCATATGAAAACAATGTAGCTCCCATGGGAGAGACAGGCATCGGACAGTCGAGATGAAAGTCCGCAGGTACTCTTGTCATGGCTGTACTTTTGTCAAAAGAGAAACCGGCATATATTTGTTCGTAACAACATACGAATCAAGACCCTTAACAGCTGATGCTGTTATTGCTGCTACTGCTGCTGCTTTGAAGAAGAAAAATGGTGTTCAGGCCTCTTTCAACTGCCAGTATGTAAATTTTTTATCATTGGGACCTTATTGTGTTTCTTTTCTGATAGTTGACACGGGGATGCGTGTTTTGCTTCCTGATTTATAGGCTTTACTGATTTGGTGTTGATTTCTTCTTTGTTGTAGCTTTACATAACTGGTCAGGTTCGCGTACTTCTAGGGTTTGGCATTAAGTTTCCGCTCGTCTGTTGGTGTTATTTTGTTTTTATGGGAGTGATTCAACGGTAATCGACCCAACAGTGGGTCCACCTCTCTTGTATTTTGAACTAAATCTTCGTGGTCTAAATGGAAGATTCTTAGTCAAAGCTTATATATGGGCCTTGCTATCAGCCGGTTATCTGATAGCGCAGACGGACAAGCATCACGATTACAAAGTCCCCATGTTCATCTGTGTCTGTGGCACGACTCATCGGACATCTAACCTACTTCGCTTGCTGGGCTACTTAGTAAACACACGTCCGGTAATTTCTACTACCGTCACGGCAGACAAGGAGGTCCGATAAGCCGGGACATTGGTTGCCATTAAATCCCTCTTTTGAACTGGGATTTCAAACATTTTGTGTCAATTCGTAGGAAATTTTGCGGGCTGGCATGCATTTGACACTTCACCTAGTCAGTCAAAGTATAAATACAGGAAGCGTATGCCCCGTGATGCATTGTTGCAACTTCCGTGGCTACAGTTCTCAATGGGCGTTAAGTGTTTCAGGGTTGTCTGAAGCGGTAATGCAAGATATGCTTCGTTTTTCATATATCTTTTTTACTTCTAAGAAGACGGAGAGACATATTGTGAATCACTGAGCCGTCCCATGACAGGAGGAAATCAAACATCGTGATCTCTGTTTTATATTTACTGAAATCCATAATATTGATGGCCTGTTGTTCATACTTGCGTTTAAGGTCATAAAGTATGAATGGGAATAACATTCTCGACCTTGGGTTAAATGTTTCACCTAGACTTCATCATCTCTTAGTGTCACCACCACAACTACTATAACACCTACCACTACCATAATCAGCACATCACCACCACAACCACAACGATGACACCACAACTACCAATACCACCACCACCACTACCACCACATTCACCGCTACCACCATCAACATAATTATCACCAACATCACCATCACCCATCACCACAGCGTCACCATCATTACCAACACCACCTTCACCGCCACCACCATCATCACCACTACCACCACCAGACCATCACCATTTCCACCACTACCACCACCAGCACCACCACAATAACACTATCACCACCTCCTCCACTACCACACCACACCATAACAGTCACCCCGGCTACCTCTACCACACCATAACCACTATCACAATCATAAACACATCACCACTTCTACCACCACCACACCATCATCACCACTACCATCATCACCATCACCGCTATCACTACCATCATCACCAACACCATCACCACAACCACGCAACCACCATCACCAGCATCACCACCACACCACCACAACTACCATCACCACCACACCATCACCACTATCATCACCACTACATCACCACCACCACCATTACCAAATCATCACCATCATTACCAACACCACCATCACCGCCACAACCACCATAACCACCACCACCACACCATCACCACCATCATCATCACCACCACACCATCACCACCACCACCACCACTACCACCACGACATCATAACCATTACTACCACCACATCAACACTACCATCATCACCATCATTACCCTTACCACACCAACATCATCAGCACACCAACACCATCACCACACCACCAACATCATCAGCACACCAACGCCATCACCACACCACCAACATCATCAGCACACCAACACCAACACCACACCACCAACATCATCAGCACACCAACGCTATCACCACGCGACAAACATCATCAGCACACCGACGCCATCACCACACCACCAACATCATCAGCACAGCAACACCACCACCCCCATCATCACCATAATTACCCTCAACACCTTCACCGCTAACACCATCATCATCTCTTCCACCACCACACCATCACTACCACGACGCCATCACCACTACCACCACCACACCAACATCACCACCATCATCACCACACCATTATCATTATCGTTATCATCATGTACCCTGCCAGCTGGCTCAGACGTTCATGTGTCCCCACAGATGTCAACCCCTGGTCTGGTGTTGCGGATCAACTCTGTCGTTGATACCACACCATGCCACCGCCTCTATTCATTATAACGAAAAAGAACATTCTCTGTCTCTCTTTTATATCTATATACTTTTCTACGTTCATTAGTTCTTTTTTATTTTCCCAGGCAATTGTTGTTAATACAAATACCTGGGTACAATCTTCAACTGCTCCAACATCATAAGGGAAGAAATACAAACTAGAATCAACTCTGGAAATAAGATATACTATGCACTACAACATCTACTAAAATCAAAGGCGCTATCTCGTAACACCAAAATCACAATATACAAAACACTGATCAGACCAGTTGTGCTGTATGGCTCTGAAACCTGGAGTACAACGAAAGGAGACGAAGCCTTGTTACAAACCTTTGAGAACAAAATTTTAAGACGCATCTATGGACCCATTAGGGATACACAAAGTGGAGAGTGGAAAAGAAGAAGTAACAAAGACATTTATGATTTGTTTAAGTCCCCGCTAATCACTGGTATCATGAAGGCTAATAGACTACAATGGCTGGGGCATATAGAAAGAATGGAAGATAATAGGGAAACAAAACTCGCTTACACTCAGGAAATAAATGACCGTAGACCCCGAGGTAGACCAAGAAGGCGGTGGAGAGATAATATACATACAGACCTACAAGCACTTGGAATCAACGACTGGCAAGAGAAGGTCCACCAGAGAGACGAATGGAGACAGATTGTATTTGCGGCAAAGAACCTCAATGGCTCGGAATGCTGAAGAAGAAGAAGAAGAAGAATTGTTGTTAATTATTCTGGACGTCCGAGGTATTCTCCATTTGTCTCTTCAACTATATCTCCGTTGCTTCCAAACTCTTCCTCGTCTGTCATTCACATTCCATTACTCACAGACACACAGTAAGACAGGTTCTGTATAACATGATACCACTCTCTTTCTCACATTCAATTATAGTAAATAGCCCATGCTGCATAAGATTAATGTTTATTTTCTCAGCTGCAGCTTTCACTTGACCTATTCTGCATGTAATCTCGGTCACGCGTCTTTAATATGATGTTATGATTACCCCTAGTTATTAAAGTTGTTCAAGTTGTCTAAGAATTTCTCCTCTAAAATACATCACATGTTAGTTTTCTTTGATATGTAACAATTATTTGTTTTCTTGATATTGGAGGATAGTGTTTTTAATTTTTTTATTTTTGAAAACTCTCTAATACTACAATGTCCAATAGAGATTTAACAAATGTTTTTTTTTTATGGACATGCTCCATCACCACTACCACCACCACACCACCACCACGGTCCACCACACTATCACCACCACCATACCACCACCACCACCACCACCACACCACCACTACCACCACGGCGCCATTACCACTACCACCACCACCACACCACCACCATGGTCCGTCTTGTCACAAGCTTACTTTGGTAGTAAATATCCGGTCATTATTAGTACCAGCAGTCAGATAGGTAAAGAAGAGATTAAATTCCATTGTTTGGATAATATTCGGTTTACCGATTTGACTTGCTGGTAAGTTAGGCATGCGGTTAATGTGGACTGCGGGTGGTATGGGCAGTCATGAGGAAAGGGCGCATGTGTGTAGAGTGCACTGCTCACGCGGAAGCACGAGTTATACGAGCAGATGCATGGCTTGAAAGTAGTTGTTGTTGAGTCACGTCACAGGTGGGGTATAATTCACTCGATCCCAGGTGTTGGTAAAGATAATATCTTTATGTTTTGCGGGTTGAAATCCTAGTGTGGTCACTTTCTTCATCATCAAGTGCCCTGCGAGCTGGCGTGGACGTTCATGTCTCCCCACAGATCTTGTTACATGGTGTTCTGGATCAACTCGTGTGGGCAGAAATTGAACAAAACGTATTTTTTCCCCGATTCTATTACCTCTACCCCGTTCAACCTGAAAGACAAGTTATCAGTTATCAGTTGGGGTATCTTCATTGCACTCCGGACATGTCCATAGGTGCTCAGATCCTCCCCCCAACATATGCATCAGCGTCCGGTGGCTAATAGTGCCAGTTCTGTGTTGGTTGACGAGGCGCTTTGTTTTCCCGATGTACCTCTCGCGTCTGGCTGTGCCGATTCTTACTCCCAAGTCTTTCATCCTGGACAGCGATGTGGAATCACTGACGTCAAAGTCCTCTGTTCTCGCCATATCTTTAAGGACGTTAATAACATCGGCACGATCCATGGGCTGGCCATCTACAGGGGGTGCAGAGCCAGCCAGTTTGTCAGCTCGTTCATTTCCCTCGACTCCCGCATGTCCCGGGACGAAGATGAAGCTGACTTTACGGACAACAGACTTCCGCAGTGATTCAGTCCACTGTCTACGTACAGATCTAGCTTCGACCTTCTGAATCATGCTCATTGAATCACTTAGTACACACACGTTGGTATAATGCTGTGATTCCAGCCATATGAAAGCCTGTGTAACTGCCATCACCTCCATCGTCATGCTGCTCGTGGTCATAGAGTGGGCACCACTGGATTCTTGAACGGTTCGGCCCGCTGAACGGGCTGTAAATGCCCACGCACTTCTCTGCTGCTTTACAACAGATCCATCTGTATAGATGAGCACTTCGGGGCTATCTGAGTGTTCATAGATGAGCGCGTTAACCTCTGCATTGACAGCGGCAGGGTTCTGCTCTCTGCACCGTCTGTCGAGTGTGATAATGCAGGAGAAAGTGCACTTAAAAGCTGGAGGCACCGGCACCCATTCCTTGCCGGGGTTGATACTGGTAAGACTGCAGACCTGTCTGACGACATCTTCCGCCCGACCCATCCATGATTTGCCCCTCTTTAGCCTGTCACCCTTTTCTCTGAATATAGCGTCATGCAGAGGGTGCTGCTCATCTGCACTTATTTTTAAGTATGCACGAGCTCTCCAGATCTTGATCCTGTGTTCCATTGTCGGGAAGTCAAGGAGGTATCTCATTGCTACACAGCTGGTGTCTCTCGTGCAGCCCAAAATGATGCGCATGGCTTCGTTTTGTACCTTTTCAAGTCTTCCAATCTGTGTAGGGCTGACAGTGAGGATGGCCAGGGCATACTCGATGCGTGAAAGCACAAGTCCTTGGAACAGAAGTATTAGCAGTCTTTGCTCGATATTGGCAGTCGCCATGACTCTCATTGCTGACAAACCTTTTCGAGCCTTCGTTATGACATAATCGACATGATCTCTGAAGGACAGGCTACGATCAAGCCTCACGCCAAGATATGTCATTGACTGGGTTCTACTCAAAATGCTCCCATCCATTCTTACTGCCGGCAGGTCTGTTTTCACAATATGGTTGTTTAGTGAGAACCATGTAACCGTTGCCTTTGCAGGGTTGACAAGGGCACGGCATCAGCACACCAAGAGGAAATTCGATCTAGTTCGCCCTGCATATCATTGGCAACCGCCTGTCTATCTCGACCCTGTCGATACACGAGGATGTCGTCAACGAATGACAGAGTCCTACCCCTCCCGTCCAACTGTTGTTCAGTGATCGGCACCGTATACACGTTGAATAGTACTGGTGACAGTGGTGAACCCTGCGGCAATCCTGGACATATCGTTATCGGCTCAGAAGACCAACTCCCGCATCTTAGCACCACCTTCCTTTGGAGCAGAATTGCAGCTATCCATCGTACAAGGTGAGGGTGCACTTTCAGTCTGAGGAGGGTTTGCATCAAGTGCTCGAAAGATACTCTGTTATATGCGTCCTCTAAGTCTATGGCGGCCGCACATGTCTCTTCTCTGACCTGAAATCCTTCGTAAACGTCTTGAGCAAAGACAGCCGCATTCAGCCATGACTCTTTGTTGCGTCTGTATCCTCCAAGTGTGGGCGGGAAGCAGCCGAGCTGTTCCAAGTCCCAAGCAAGTCTGTGTGCTACAATTTTCTCCAGTAGCTTGCCAACAGTATTCTGCATCGTAATGATTCTGTAGCCGCTTATCTTGGAATGGTCTTTGTTCGGTTTTGGCAGCGGCAGCAAGTAGCTGTGTAGCCATTCTTCTTTGACCTGACCCCTCTGGATACTGGTGTTGAATTCTCTGGCCAGTTCTTCCATGTCATCATCTGATATCACCAGTAGGTCACCATATCGGATGCCATCTGGGCCTGGGGCGGTGTTAGGTGATTTCTTGAGCATCGCACGCAATATCTCAGCTGTGATTGTCCAATCTTCGTCTGTCCCGACCCCCTCGCACAACTGAGAGAGTGTCGTTGTGGTCCTCTGTCTGGCGGGCTCGTCTTTCTGGTCAGTCTGTTCTATGTAGCGTGCAAGAAGGACATTACCTTTATCCGCATCCGACTTTTTCCATGCGAGGTCTGTGCCTTGAAAGTCTGGAATATCCCTACGTTGTGCAGCACCGTTCATGCTCTTGTGGAGGCGCCAGAATGTCGTAAGAGATCGCTGGGAGCACACCTTCCTGCAGAACTCGTCCCATTTCATTTCTTGGCCTTGGCCTGTTTGACGCAGGATTTGAATAAAGTCGTCGTCCTATCGATCTCAGTCTTCAGGTTCGCCAACTCAACCTGTGGCATGTTAGCCTTTCTGGCCTTTTGCCAGTCTTTGACAGCCTGCCTCTTTCCCAGCCATGCCTTCTCGACCTCTCCATTCCACCATGGTGGCTGCAACCATCTTTCTTGTCTCCTGCGGGAGGAAGTTAGTTTTCTTCTTCTGATCTTGCTTATGGCGTCTTGACCAGTGTTGTCGTACGGGAAGGCATTTGTCTTGTTTCTTTGACTCATGGCCCCGTATTTCTTGATCAGGATGACACAAGGGTAGTGGTCACTATCGTGGTATCCCAGTGTGCCCCACCGGCACCTTGGTGCGATGGTGGGCGACACCAGAGCCAAGTCAATGACGCTGTCAGAGTCACCTGGTCGAGTGGCTATTCTAGTGACCTTCCCATCATTCAGACAGATTAGGGCAGCAGATCTGTTGGTGATGCGATTCCCCCATTGACTGCCTCTGGCATTGAAGTCCCCACAGTAGATGATATGCCTTTCATCCATATCGAACAAACTCTGCCATTGTCGCACGTCGACCTTCCCATTTCGCGCATAAACGTTCACGATTACAAGCTGCACTGGTGTCATTATTCTTAATGCCTGCACTTGCAGGACATCACTGTTCCAGGAAGACATATCGATCTCAGACACTAGTATGTTGTCGCGGACCAGAATGGCCTGTCCGAGGTGCCGCCTGTTAAAGAATCCCTGAAATCCCGCGACATTGACTGTTCCGTCGTCGAGCTGTGTTTCTTGTATGACTACAATATCTTTTCCGTAGAGTAGTTTTATGAAACTAGAACATTATATACAACAATAAGACAGAGACAAACATCTTTCTTCGGTCACGTGATGAGAAGAGAGGCATTGGAGAACATCGTAACAACTGGAAAGATCGAGGGGAAGAGAGGCAGAGGTAGACCAAGAGAAGTGATGCTGGATGGATTGAGACGGTGGCATGGAGTTGATCCAGAAAACCAAAGACCGAGATCTATGGAAGCCATGAACGCCTACGCCAGCCGGCACGGCACTTGATGATGATGATGATGAGAGTAGTTTTTCAAGAATGGTTCGGCGTTGACTAAATGATGCACAGTTCCAGTACAGTACTCGAACGTTACCGACACCTAATCTGTCACATTTTAAACGCCTTCTGCGTGCGCCCGCCCTCTTACCACGTTGTGTCCTTGCTGGTCGTCTGGTCGTCATGTTAGGCTTAACTATCGCCACCGGGCGCCGATGATACGCCGAAAGACAAGTTATATTAGGGTCAATCACCGGCTCAGATTTATAATTTATTTTTGAAGATGATTATTGTCCAAATGGGTAATGTTGGTTTATTTTTTCAGTTAGCATCCGTTTTTATATCATGGCTAGAGAAGAAAATAGAAAAGGAAGTATGATAAACACTGAGGGTAACACTGTGACTTGCCAGCTGGCGTAGGCGTTCATGTCTTTCCACAAATCTCGGGCCTAGGTGCTCTGGATCAACTCTGCTGATAATATCCCTCCATGCTACCGTTTAAATCCATCCAGCATCTTTTCTTTTGGTCGGTCTCTGCCTCTCTTACCTTTGATCTTTTCAATCGTCACCATGTTCTCCAATGCCTCTCTTCTCATCACATGACCAAAGAAAGCTGTTTGTATCTTTCATATTGTTGTATATAATGTTCTAGTTTCATTATCCTCTTTCAGGCAATCGTCGTTAGTTACTCTGGCAGTCCATGGAATTCGCAATATTCTTCTCAGGAACCACATCTCTGTTGCCTCCAAGTTCTTCCTAATTTGTTCATTTACATTCCAAGATTCACTACCATACAGCAAAACAAGGTTCTATATAACACTTCAGCACTCTCTTTCTTACAATTAATGATAGAGACTTATTGCATAAGATACTTTTCATTTTATGAAATGCAGCTTTTGCTTGCCCTATTCTATTCTTATTCTCTGTTATGCGTCTTCTATCTAATGTTACAAATGTCACTAGGTGTTTAAAATTATCCACTTGATTAAGAATGTTCCCTTCTATTTCCATTTCACATGTTGGTGTCACCTTTTTCTTTGGTATCACCATTGTTACTTTTTTTGGGGGGAAAGGGGGGGGGGAATTTTCAAGGCGAGTCATTTCTTTGCATTCTCTTACTACAATGTCCAACTATTGTTGTAGATCTGTTGCATTATCCGCTACCAATCTTGCCAAGAAATCAACAATCAGGTGAAAGATGCTGATGTTGACAGCCATGTTCTGTAAAGGATATGCGAACAAACAAATTACTGTGTCATCTGCATAGCGTATAATGTTTATATTATAACCGCCGATTAGTATTCCCGGCTTCTCTTATATCTCCCTTATTATTTCTTCATTGTAGAGGGAGAAGAGATCCGGTGACAAGACACACCCCTGTCATACTTCTATCTTTATTTATTCATAATTGCCCTCTTTATAATTTCCCATTTTAATTGTTGCTATTTGGTTCCAGTAAATATTTTTATTATTATTCTGAGATCTTTCATATCAATGTTGATATCTTCCAACATTTTAATTAGTTTAACATGTTCTCCTTTATCAAATGTCTTAGTATAATCTATTAAGCACAAATATATGTCTTTCTGTGTCTCTATTGATCTACCTATTAGTGTTCCTATTGTATATTTTACATTGTTTGTACCCTTTCATTCTACAAATCCATACTGTTCTTCATCAATTTCCATTTTTATTTTCTATCTTGTTCTTCTCATTATAATTCTGAATAGAAGGGAAGTGACATGGTTTATGAGGTTAATTGTATAAAAGTCTTCGCATTCAACTGCTCCTGATCTTTTTGGTAGAGCTATATATACATATTTCAGCATATCATTGGGTAAATATCCACTGGTGTAAATATCATTCACATTTTGGTTAACACATCTATTCTGAATTCTCCCAGTACTTCTAATTCTTCTTTTGTGATTCCATCTGGCCCAGCTGCTTTTCCTTTCTTCATATGTTTGACAGCGAGAGCGACTTCGCTTAGAATAGGTGAATCTTTTAGAGTCCTACCTTCTTTAATTCTTCCCTTTCTCCTTCTTTCATTCCACCTCTTCATTATAGCACCTTCTCCAATAACATATTTCCTTTTTTTTTAAATTTTAAACACCTTGTATTTAATCTTATTTTTCTTCCCGTTAGCTCGTTGATTTGTCGGTGCACAGTTTTTGTATCTTTAATAGAATTTAATTCAATTTTCCTACACTGCTTTTTTAACCAAGTTTATTTTGCCTTCACACGTGTATCTCTTATTTCTTTATTTATCTTAGCATATTCTTGTTTGTCATTTTACCTCTGTTTTCTTTTGTCAATCAACTTTAAGATTTCTTCAGTCGTCCATTTTTTCTTATCTTTTTGGCTTATCTCCGGTAATAATTCATTGCTTGTTTGATGAATGGAGTCTTTTTACATTTCCCACCGTTTATATACTCTGAATTTTGGCTTTTGCACTGACCCATTTTTCACAGTCACTCTTCCGACGGAAGAAAACCGTGAAACGGTGAACAGAAAAATCCCACAGAGTGAGTATTTCAGAACAGGGGTACTTTGGGACATTCATCAAGCGAATCAAGATTGGCAGGGTACCACTGCGCCCAAGGGAGTTTGACGGTTGGTCGCAATTTTGGTTGCGGCTCAAAGTTGGTAGTGGGTGAATATGAACTTAGACCGTGGATAATGATCCACATCTCCATGGAATCAAAACACCCTCCTCTTGGTCAAAATTACATTTGCATACACACAATCCGTGTTTATATGAAGTCAGAGGTTCTCAAGTTGGGTACCACTGACAACGTATTGTCATTGCTAGTTAATGGTTTCTTTTAAAGTATTGTTTGTTGTATTCACTCGCTTTAAACTCAAATATAGTCCACACACCTGCTACAACTCTGAGTGCACAGGTTTGATTTTTGCGTGTGGATTCCATCCATCATGTGCCATACCGGAAAGTGTGGGCGGTCATGACTCGCCATTTCACTCAATCACCAGAGTCGTGAATCAGCTCAGTGTTCCTGTCTCGACCATGCCATGTGGTCAAGCCATCGAGGTATTTACTCTCGGTCTTCCCCTTGGTCTGTTTCCTTCTATCTTGCCAGTTGTCACCATGTTTTTCAATTCATTGCTTCTCATAACATGCACAAGAATTTTTAACTGTCTACGTTTAATTTCCTTAATTAATTTTATTTTCTGTAGTACTTGGTCATTGGTTTATCTGTCTGTCCATGGTATTCTTTGTATTGTCCTCAGAAACCACATATCCACAGCCATCAGATGTTTTTCATCTGCTTGACTGCTCATTGTCCGAATTTCACATCCATACAAAATTACAGGATCTAGGTAGCACCTCAACACTCTTTTTCTCGTTTTCAATGACATCTTTTTATTGGTCAGTATGTTTTTCATCTTACTAAAGGCTACTTTCGCCATGGCGATTCTTGTTCTAATCTCTTCAAGGCATCTCCCATCAGATGTTATGACTGTTCCGAGATAATTGTACCGATTCACTTGTTGAAGAATATTCCCATTTACTTGTATATTACATTGTGGTATTTCGTTCTTCCTAGTGACGACCATAATCTGTGTCTTTTTACAATTTAATTCTAACCCCAGTTGTTCACTGTGTGCAACAACCGCATCTACTAATTGTTGCAGATCCTGCTCATTGTCTGCAATCAATACTGTATCATCTGCATATCTAATGTTATTGATGTTTCGTCCTCCAATGATGATTCCATTTATATCTTCTACATTTCTGAAAATATTTTCACTGTATAGGGAAAAAAGATCTGGAGACATTACACATCCCTGTCCTCACACCTCTCTTAATAGGCTGATATTGTCCCACTTCATTATCAATCCTTATGGCAGCTTGTTGTTTCCAATATATGTTTTTATAAGTCTAATGTCTTTCCCATCAATTTGTAGATCTGCAAGCATATCTACCATGTTGGCATGTCTTACTATGTCGAAAGCCGTTGTGTAGTCAATAAAGCAAAGATGTATATCTTTGTTTACTTCTATGGAACGTTCAATAACTGATCGCAGCATATACCAGCATTTACTGTAACCTTTCCTTCTACAAACCCACATTGTTCTTCCCTTATTTCAGGTTGTATTTCTTCTTCGCTCTTTGCATGATAAGTTTAGTAGCGAAATCTTCGAGATGTGACTCATTATAATGCTAACTGTTCTATGTTTATCACATTCCAAGGCTCCTGATTTCTTTGGGATTGCAATAAGTACAGAATTACATAATTCTGAAGGTATATCTCCGGTATCATACAATGTGTTCAGCAGTCTAGCGACTTGGTCTATTCCATATTCTTCTAAAGCATTAATCATTTCTGTGTGTGGTATTATTTGAACCGGGGTCTTGCCAGCTTTATATGTTTAAGAACATTCCGAACCTCCATCTTCAAAATTGGCGGTCCTTCATTATTAAATCGAATATCATACTGTTCATCTCTGTTATCATCATAAAGGTTTTTCACATAATCTGATCCATACATGTAGAATCTGATCTTTTTCTATTATGATTTTGCCATCTTTAGTTTTTAGACAGCCTGCTGATGTACTTGTTCTTTTATTATAAGTTCCTGAATTCTTTTGTGCACTGATTTGGTATTTGACTGTTGTGTTGTTTTTCAATTTCTATGCAATTTTTCTCAAGCCATGCTTCTTTTGCCTCCTTACATAATATTCTGACTTGTCTGTGAATTTCTTCATATTTGGCAGGATTATTTTGTTGAGTCTTCTTGTTTCCATTAGTTGTAAAATTTCTTCAGTCATCCATTTCTTACGACCCACCTTCTTTAATTTTGAAATAGTTGTTTCTGCAGCCAAACTGACTGAATTCTTCAACATTTCCCATTGATCATCCACATCTTGAAATAGGATCTCTAGATCAGACGATATATCAAATCTGTTCTGTACTTCTATGTTGAATGTGTTTTGTATTTCCTTATCATTTCTCAATGTGCACAGATCTTATTTAGTGTTTCCTATTATATACTTGACTTTCTTTAACTTTACCCTCAATGTACCAGTAAGTAATCTGTGGTCACAATAGTATTCAGCATTTGGAATGGTAGTTTTTTTTTTGGTTGCAATTGTTAACACATTTCGAAACCTTCTGCTAATCAGAATGTAGTCAGTCTGTTTTCTAATCCTGCTATCAGGACTCCTCCATGTCCATAATCTTCTAGGGTGTTGTTTAAACCAGGTATTTCTTACAATCATTTCCTGCTCTTTTGCCCATTCTACAATTCTGTATCCTCTTTCGTTTCTCTCTCCCAAACCATAGTTTCCTACTGTGTATCCATCACCTTGATTTCCTACTTTTACATTGAAGTCACCTATTATGATGTTTATTTCTGAATTTTTACATTTCTTTAAAACAGACTCTATGTCATTATAAAATTACTCCACACTATTTTCACTGGATTCTCCTGTTGGGGCATATATTTGAATAACTTTTATTTTAAAAGATGTAACTAGTAGAACTCTGTCTGACACAGCCCAATATCCTTGAACAGATTTTGATGTTTGCCGATCCAAGATAATTACTACCCCTCTTTGTCGATCTTCTCCTCCAGAATAAATAATCTTAAAATCTTTTGTCTGTCACTGTCATTTACTGTCAATATAGTGCCTTGCGGTGTATGGCCCGGGGGGGGGTGGGGGGGGGGGGTATTTGAGCCTGAGGAATTAAGGCCGCCTGGCTAGTGCAGTCGCCGCGAACTGTGCAGGTTAGGATTTTATTTTTGCCGCCGACAGAAAAATATCCCACACCTTACCGAGGATTCGAACCCGGATCTCCCGAAGGAGAATCCGGTGTTCTAGGCACTCGGCTTCATCTATCTTAATCCCTGCTAATGTCCATCTCGTTTCGCACATCCCAAATAAATTAGTTTTCTCTCTTTTCATGTCTTGTTTGGTGTTATCTGATTTTTCGTCGTTGAATGTATGAAAGGAAATAGAGTATAAGAGCAGAATGTCAGACGGGCTTGCGTGTCCAATTCTTAATCCATTGAAAATAAAGACTTTCTTTCGTTCGTTCGTACGTTCGTTCGTCCGTCCGTCGTTTAACGTCCTAACATTCCATGTAGCTAATGTTAATGTCCCTGTCCTCGTCGTGTAATTATCTGCAATTAGGCGAATCATAATAACCTATTCACTTTTAAAGAAGGTAGTTTGCCGTTGCTTTCCTTCATGGTAGTGACCGTACTGGTCGGGGGACCGCAGCCATTGTCTCAGTAAAGAGACCTTCTCTGCCTGCCGTCGCGAAATTTCAGACCATAACCAACAACTATCTGTCGGCTGCCCTCAAAACTTTCACCCACCTCCAGCCTTCCGTGGCTTCTTATGAATAACTCCCACAAACGAATACGAAATAACACTACATAATCCACATGAAAACACTGAAACAGCGTCTCCCGAAAAATGAGTGTTAGGTCGTCGCCAATTTTACCGGAAGTCCACCGGTTACGCTTCGTCCCTGTGCCAGTGAGAATCACTCGAAATGCTCCTGACTACCCTATGTGAACAGTGGAACAGCCAGGCGTGTGGATTACCCTTCCCTATTACGTTCCCAAGTCAAGAACGAGAAATCAACATTTTAGTCCAATTGACTAGTATAGGGGTTGAACCCATTACCTGGGCATCAGCGCACCGGATGTTTAAGAACTAGCGCTCTAGATAGATATTTGAGAACTAGGCATGGGTCCCTGCACGTTGGTGTTACAGACGACGTGCTTTCCTGAATGTTGTTGTTACAAACGACATAGTTCCATGCAGGTTGATGTTGCAGAAGACGTGGTTCTCTGCAGGTTGATGTTACAGTCTACTTGGTTCTCTGCAGGTTGATGTTACAGTCTACTTGGTTCTCTGCAGGTTGATGTTACAGTCTACTTGGTTCTCTGCAGGTTGATGTTACAGTCTACTTGGTTCTCTGCAGGTTGATGTTACAGTCTACTTGGTTCTCTGCAGGTTGATGTTACAGTCTCTACTTGGTTCTCTGCAGGTTGATGTTACAGTCTACTTGGTTCTCTGCAGGTTGATGTTACAGTCGACTTGGTTCTCTGCAGGTTGATGTTACAGTCGACTTGGTTCTCTGCAGGTTGATGTTACAATCTACTTGGTTCTCTGCAGGTTGATGTTACAGTCTACTTGGTTCTCTGCAGGTTGATGTTACAGTCGACTTGGTTCTCTGCAGGTTGATGTTACAGTCTACTTGGTTCTCTGCAGGTTGATGTTACAGCCTACTTGGTTCTCTGCAGGTTGATGTTACAGTCTACTTGGTTCTCTGCAGGTTGATGTTACAGTCTACTTGGTTCTCTGCAGGTTGATGTTACAGTCGACTTGGTTCTCTGCAGGTTGATGTTACAGTCGACTTGGTTCTCTGCAGGTTGATGTTACAGTCTACTTGGTTCTCTGCAGGTTGATGTTACAAACGACATAATTCCATAGTTCCAGAATATGATGTCTTAGCAAGTTTACGTTCAGTAGTTTGCCATTGCTATCTGAACGACTGGCTCTCATGCCAACGCGTTAAAACCCAGAGCGACACGGTCTGCTGTCAAATAGTTCGCAGCTGTGCTTCGAACGCAGGTAACTGGGATTACGAATCGCATCCGTAACGCCTTTGCCATGGAGCCCGGCAATGGCAGACTACTTCATGTATCTTTGCGCAGAAAATCAATTTGGGATTGATCACAACATGCAAAGGACAAGCATGGTAACAAAAAGAGTTGTCAACAGCCCCTGTCGTGTCTGCGTCCGGTGCACACAATCTGAGCTCTTCCAGCCCATCTCTGGACATTGTCTGTCCATATGCAACACTGTCGTGCTCTTACAGGCATCCTTACACTTGCCCCACCAGCGCATCCTTAACACGTGGCGGCGCCTCTACGTATGTGGTCGACACATCCTACTTGCCCGACTTCCGTGTCACTCAGTCGTGTTTCTCTTTTCTTTCTCTGTTCTCTCTCGCTCTTTCTAACCTTCTCTCTTTTCTCTCTTTCGCTCTTTCTCTTCTCTCTATAGCGCACTCTTTCTCTTCTCGCTCTCTTCTCTTATCTCCCGCTCTCTGATTTCTCTGTCTTGAGCTCTCTCTTCTCTGTCACCCTCACTCTGTCTCGCTCTCTGTCTTTCTTTGTTCTCTCTCGCGCACTCTCTCTGTCTTCTCTCTCTTCTCTCTCACTCTCTTCTTTTCTCTCTCTAACTCAACTCTCTCTCTCTCTCTTCTCGCTCTCTTCTCTGTCTCCCTCTCTCTCATTTCTCTCTCGCGCGCTCTCTCTTCTCTCTTGTCTCTCTCTCTCTATCTCATCTCTCTCTATCGCTCTATCTTCTCTCGTTAGCCCTCTATGTCTTTTTTCTCTTCTCTCTGTCTTCTCTCTTTTCTTTCTCTTCTCTCTGTCTTCTCTCTTTTCTTTCTCTTTTCTTTTCTCTCTCTTCTTTCTCTCTCGCGCCCAGTCTCTTTCTCCTCTCTCTCTCTTGCTCTCTCTCTCTCTGTTTTCTCTCTCTTCTCTCTTTCTCGCTCTCACTTTTCGCTTTCTCTCTTCTCTCACTTCTCCCTCTCGCTTCGTTCTCTCTCTCTTATCTCTGTCTCCTCGTTCTCGACAGAGCTTAAGAGCTGAACAGATCAAGTCAAGCTTGCTTGCTTGCTTGTGTTCGCTGGCTGCGAACTCCAGCGTGAAGTCCTGTATGTCGGATGAAGACATCCTGTTGTACAACATCAGTGTGATGTCATACCAGAAGCAAAGGCTGCATTTCAGAAAATGAAGAGTATCTTATGCAATAAGTCACTATCACTGAATGTAAGAAAGAGAGTGCTAAAGTGCTATATATATTAAGTTTTGCTGTATGGCAGCGAGTCTTGGAACGTGAATGGACAAATTAGGGAACGCTTAGAAGCAGGGAAGATGTAGTTCCTGGGAAGAATGTTGCGAATTCCTAGGACTGCCAAAGTAACTAACAACGACTGCCTGAGAGAGGCTAATGTAACTAGAACATTATATACAACAATATGAAAGAGACAAACAGCATTCTTCGGTCACGGGATGAGAAGAGGCATTGGAGAATATGTGGGCATCTGTAAACATCAGTGGGAATGGAGGCAGAGGCATACCAAGAGAAATCTTCCTGGCTAGATTGAGACGGTGACTTGGAGGGATATCATCAGCAGAGTTGATCCAGAGCACCAAAGCCAGAGATTTGTGGAAAGACATGAACGCCTACGCCAGCTGGCAAGTCACATGTTGATGATGATGATGATGATGAAAGCTTCTTTAACCTCAGTGTTTACCATACTTCCTTGCCTATGTTCTTCTCTAGCCTTGATATAAATACGGATGCTAAATGAAAAAAAAGAAACAGAACATTACCCTCTTTGGATAACAATCATCTTCAAATTTATATCCTGTTAACAAACTTATAAATCTGTGCCGGTGATGGACCCTGATATAACTTCTCTTTGAGGTTGAACAGGGTAGGGGTAATCGAATCGAAAAATAAATATCTGTTTTGTTCAATTCCTGCCCACACGAAACACCGTACTACACTCTAGCATTACCCGTAATGACAACCAATGAAATACCAGCGGTTCATGGATTCAAGAACTTTGTAACAGAAACTCACTTTTGCCGTCTGCAATGGGAAACTTTTCCTGGTTGTACATGGTATATTCATAGTTCATGGTGGTTGATATCGATGTGAGGATTTCTTTAACGCACCACTGGAAGTTTATTGCTGGCTCAAGATCTTTCTTGTTTATCATTCTGTGTGCATCTACCGCACAGGGAATGCAGCGATAATATCTCAGTGAGAGGAACAGCTGGGCATGGGACAGCATTAGTCTTGGTATGTTCAAATGTTTAGGTTTGTCCTTTTTCACGTGTTTGGTGTTTAGTTTTGTGAAGTGAAAACTTCGATGGCTGGCTGATGTAAGTACATAGTTTGTTTATCTACCTGGCTGTATACCTACCTATCTATCTGTTTGTTTAATTGCTAATTTGTGTACCTGGCTGATTGTCTCTGTGTTTGCCAGTCTGTCTGCTTGTTTTAATCTGGCTGTTTATCTGCCTATTCATTAATCCGTTTGTCTGTTTTTATGTCGACTTCATTGTTTGTTTACCTATCCTTTCACACACACAAACACACACGCACACGCGCACACACACGCACACGCACACATATATACACACACACATTGGAGATCACGCTCCTTCACATCTTGCAATCTCCGACAACATCTGCCAATTTGCATGCTAACAATATTCCGTAGTATACAAAAAGGATATCAAGCATCATCTCTCGATGTCATCCTCTATCTCTCTTTGAATAAATTTTTTAAAAATTTGTGACAACATGTTCCTGTCTTTCTCTTCTCATAAAGTGAACAACAAATGAGCACTGCCCCTTTCTGATTGTTTGTTATTGTTTTTTTTTTTTTTTTGGTTTTGCGTTCGCTTGATTGAACTCAAGCTTAGTCCATACACAAGATACTTCTTCTAGTGCACTGGAGAGATTTTTTACTTGTGGATTAGCTTTCCCTCTAACTAGTGCCCCTCGTCATCAGCCGAACCCATTCCGATTTCAGCGGTAGTTGTAATATACTTATGTTGTCTTTGTGTCTTAGCTTTTGTTTTTTACAACATACAGTTTGCTTAATTTCGCTGTCAAAATAACTTTCAGAATTCTTCTGTAAAACCAGTTCTCTAAGTTTCAAGTGATATTTGTTGTTGCTTATTTTCTAGCTGTCCAGCATTCACATCCATATGTTAACATTTGTTCTTTGTAACATGCAAGCATTCTTTTTCTAACCCCCAAAGGCAGGGATTTATTGCTTGAAATGTTCCGCATTTTATAAAATGCAGTATTTGCGTGTCCTATTCTATTCTTTATCTCTGTGAAACATCTTTCATCTGATGTTATTCATGAGCCTAGATGTTTGAATTTGTGCATCCGCCCCTAATTAATACCTTTGAGTTTTAAAACAATCAATTCCATTAGTGAATGTAAGCACGGAAGCTAAAAACAATGTATTGCACGACTTCTTGCCTAGCATACTTCGCTGTATCTCCCAGGTGCACACTGCAGTGTTATATATCATTTGGAGGGAATAAGGAAATAATACTTTAGGTGAAATACTAAATATATAGTCACTGACATTGTTTGAATATGAAATATGTTTTCCTTTTGGAAGTCACAGATGTATTGCTTTAGATGAAGTCGTGGGAAGTAATAGACTTCCATGAGGATATCATACGCCGCAGTCAAACGATGTCAGAGATCATCTATTTAGTATCTCAGCCCAAGTATTATTCGTGTTTTCACTCCATATGATACATAACCATTGATTTTAACGGCACACAAGCACACTTGCGCACATGCACACATGCACACATGCACACCTGCACACATGCACGTAGGTGATCAAACCGCCCGCCTTGTGTAACAAAGGTTGTGGGTTCGTTTTCCAACTTCGTCATTCAAACAGTGTGTATAATTGTTTTATTTTTTTTAATGGAGACCCCTGTTGGTCTTAGCTGGAACTACCGAGTTCGCGCCCTGTACAATGATTTATTTAGGCGAGCCGCTAAGTGGAAAGACATCTAGCTATTTATATACGGGATACACCTGGTGCAATGACGTTTATCCTCTTGTCTTGTGTTAACTACTATCATAAACTATTTACGGCGATGTGAGGTAGAGAGTGTAGCTCTGACTACATTCGGTCCAAAGAAGAAAAAAAGAAGGAAAAGAAAGAAAACATCTCTCACTGCCCTAAACTTACAAGAACAGGGAAAGTTAACAGGAAGAAGGTGTCCGGGGTTCTGGAGACGGAGGTTTAAACTATTGTTTATGTTCAAGCCCAGCCAATGAATTAAACTACAAGGCCGTAACAGCAACAGTGAATGTACAAACTAAACTTACCACCCCACCCCCCTTCCACACACACACACACACACACACACACACACACACACACACAATCTTTGCAATCTGACGTTATTTTCTAGGTTATTGTTTGCAATCCACACATCTCACCATCCTTTCACCCTTTGTCTCCATATAAAGATATGCATCACACATATTTATCAACCATGCATTTGTCCATCCGACTACTCAGATATGTAGATCCTGTATTTATCCATCCATTATGTTGTCCGTCTATCTACCAGGAGGTTATTATTTCCGAATGGATAAGAGGGCTCTCGCTCTTAAACTTCTGTTGTGCTGATGCCGAGGTAGTGGTTTCAACCCCTACACTGGTCAGTTAGTTAGTTAGTCGACAGATCATCCTCATTGCACATCGAACCATTCAGTCCATAAGTGCTCGGATTCCCTCCTTAGCGAATCCCGGAGCGTATAGATGTTTAGAACAAGAACAAAAACAAGAACCTACACTGGTCAGTTGGACTGAAATGTTGACTTCTCGCCCTTGACTCGGGGACGTAAATTACAATTACCTCAGAAGTCGGAGTGGGTTTGCCTGATGCCGAAGGTCACTGGTAATAGAGAAGGCTAGCCAACACGCAAAATATCAGTCAAGCCTGGACTACACTTGAGTTAAAAGCGAGCAAATGAAAAAAAAATTAGTCTATCATCCTAAAACCTAACCAGCGTCTGTGGATTAGGGGATAGTGAGGCGAGCAATATCATAAGGCAACGACATACGGAATCATCATCATCATCATCATCATCATCATCATCATCATCATCATCATCATCATCATCATCATCATCATCATCATCATCATCACTTCTGCCGCCAAGCGTGATGGGGAGGAATAATTTGCGCTCCAGCGCCTAATGGGGGGCACTGGATAATGTCATTCCGAGTGATTGTACAATGTCGATGATGTCGTCAATCCATTTCATTCTTGGACGTTCTCTAACTCTCGTCGCAGATGATCTTTGATGTAGGGCCAGTGATGGTAGTTGTTGGTGTTGCATTCTAACGACATGGCCAAACCTCGTGATCTTCTGTTTTTCAATAAATTGTGGCACAGGCTGTTGATTCTACAGTCTATCTAATAATAGCATTTCTTACTCGGTCTCGGATTGTTAAGCTGGCAGCTCTCCTCAGGCATCTCATCTCACAGGTGTTGATTTTGCGAACGTGTGATTTGGATAAAGTCCACGTTTGAGATTGGTAGCATAGGGTTGGTATGAATATTCTGTTTATTATCTGTCGTTTTGCGGACATGGGTATATTTGGATGTTTCAGTAAGGGTGATAGTTGATATGTAAGTGCACTAGCTTTTTGACATCTGATTTCGATGTCTCTGTCCAATCTGCCATCTTCTGTGATCATACTTCCAAGGTATTTGAATTCTTTAACTTGTTTCAGAGTTTTGCTATGCAGACGATTTAGAAGCATACCGGTTTACTTTGATTCCCGTGGTATGAGGCGTCGGTCGTTCAGAAAGCAATGGCAATCTCTCTCTCTCTCTCTCTCTCTCTCTCTCTCTCTCTCTCTCTCTCTCTCTCTCTCTCTCTCTCTCTCTCTCTCTCTCGTGTGTATCAGAATCTTTACGGAATGTCGCTCTCATGACAGCGCGTCGAGGAGGCTCTCGATCTCTGGTCACATCTCCTGCCTCGTGCACCCTCATGCCCACGGTGTCTGCAGTGTCCCATGTCTATCTCCGCGTTGGTCGACCCTGCTTCGTACACCCTCGTGTCCACGGTGTCCCATGTCTATCGTCGTGTTGGTCGATCCCTGCCTCTACCAAGAACCACACCTACCATCAATGTTCTCCCCCAGCCACTGTGACCTTTAACCTGTAATATGTCCAAGGTATTTCAGGTTCCACACATAACACTGTTTACGAGAGTTTTCTTCCAAGTTCAGATCTAATATCTTTTCAACATTTCTGTTTCCTCTTGGTCCACGATATTATAAGAATATTTCGGTAACATTTGAGCACAAACGCCCCAATGTTCTACTTCAGTCATTACGAAATGTCCACAACTCACATCCACACGTTGCCACAGGAATGATGCATGTCATCAACAAGTATATTATAACTTGCTTGCTGGTGTTGTGTCATAGGTTCTTACAACTGTTTCATCTCTTCAGGGCCGTGGCCAACCTGTGGCTAATTTCTATTAAACAGTGGCCATTCGGTTGATTATGGAGCCAAGATGTTCACAGTTTGGAACATTTTCATTTTCTTCATTGTTAATTAATGGCAATTTAGTGAACAAAAACTTGCATAGTAATTCACAGAAAATAAATGCCGGGGTTGACTGCATCGCCCTGTATAGGACACGCAACTAAATAATATAAAAATGACTGTCCACCTGCCTACTCAGATATACGAAGGTAAGTTAATAAGTAAGTCACAAATGGCTGTGGAAAAAATAACTAACTATGATAACAACTTGAAACTAGTATATGTTTATACATACATTGTCCCTTTATTTCTCAACATAATTTCCACAAGTATTGATGCACTTATCCCATCGTTTTATCAGTCCTCCCAAACCGGCTGCATAGAACTGCGTACTCCCCCCCCCCCCCCATTTACCTGCTATCCCACAGAACTGTGTGACTTACTTATTGACTCGCCCTCGTAACTTTTTCTACCCAACGATGCACCGCTCTACAGGAAATCGCTAGGGTCTAAGTCCACTGAAAACCCACCTTGGTGGGAGACATTTTGCGAGTGACGCCGAAGTTGAATGTGATGTAAAAATGTGGTTTAGAAAACAGAGCATGCAGTTCTATGCAGCCGGTTTGGGAGGACTGATTAAATTATGGGAAAAGTGCATCAGTGTTGGTGGAAATTATGTTGAGAAATAAAGGGATAATGTATGTATAAAGATAAATTGGTTTCAAGTTGTTATCATATTTAGTTATTTTTCTACAGCAATTTGTAACTTACTTATTAACTTACCCTCGTACATCCCATTTATCCATTATACACGAATCTGTCATCTATCTAAAAAATAAATTACAAATACTAATTGTGGTTACTGCAGTTATTTTCCGCTGCTGTAAGCCTACGTGTAGTTTTCATGTTATTGTCTTCCTTGGTTATACAGTAGCCTGCTCCGTGGCAAAGACGTTACGGACACAGTTCATAAACCCGTATACCCTCGTTCGAAACACAGGTGCAGGCGATTTGGCAGCAGACCGCCTTTCGTTGGTGGGTTACGAAATGGTTCGGGTCTCGGTCGTTCAGAAGGCAATGGTAAACTACTAAAGGTAAACATGAAAATAAATCACAACAGCATACTATGCTGGTGTTGACAACGACGTCCTGAAAAGGATATGCAATTAATTTTTTAACGTTCTAAATCTAGAAATTGTCTTGGTTACTGTCTCCATTCGTTATACCTCTACAAATTGTGTTGGTTATTGTCTTATGATTATGAGTTAGACTTATGATAGACTAATTGAGACACAAATTCCCACTCGCTCGGTAAATGACTAACTAAAGTATGTCGAAATTGTAATAATACAATTTTATTCAAGACTAATTAGACAAGAGTGAGAAAACTTGAGAAGATCATAATGGAAACGGTCCTTGAAAAAAAAATGTCTCTCTATCTCACCATCTTCTATCTTACCACACTCTTCTTCTTATTCTTCTATGTTATTTGCCATTTATGAAATGGTCTTTCCTTATATCTTTTGTCTTCCTGCGATTTATTTGCAGACGACTGCACAGTATACACAAACGTTATTGATTGTAATGTTCTAGAATCATCCTTGAAACAGGAAATAAATAATGGAGTTAACTGGAGTCATGGAAACCGCATGCAAGCTAACATTTCTAAAACAAAACTATGTTAACAGTTACCAGGCAAAGACTTCAAACTCTAATCTCGCAGAGAACTCTTCGGCTGCACATTGGTAGCACGCCTATAGAAAGTGTAACCGAGCACAAGGCACTAAGTCTTGTCATTGATCAACATCAAGCCTTTAATTTCCATGTTCATGCTCTTGTTAATCAAATAACGAACTTGACAAAATTAAAACAATGTCCTTGACGAAAACACAAGAAAGATATTCAATACTTCCCACATGCAAACACATATTGATTATTATTCCACAATCTGGGATGGATGCTCCAAGTCAATAATAAAACGCCTTTTATTCACTCCAGAAAAGGGCAGTCCGTTTAATCAATGGTGAAAAGCTTACCGAAAATTCTTACCTACATAATCGTCTTCAGTTACTGCCACTCCACAA
This sequence comes from Cepaea nemoralis, assembly GCA_014155875.1. Classification (NCBI taxonomy): domain Eukaryota; kingdom Metazoa; phylum Mollusca; class Gastropoda; order Stylommatophora; family Helicidae; genus Cepaea; species Cepaea nemoralis. The sequence goes on from JACEFZ010003259.1 coordinate 78,380, forward strand.
ACGCCTACTTTTTAATCAGGCAAAATTAATTCACACAATCCTTATTCAGAATACTCCAAGCTACATTTGGCCATTGTTCAATTATAACGCAAGACATAGCGAACGACTAAATATACTTCATGTCCCTAAACCTAGGATAGTCTTGTATAAAACAAGCTTAGCATACTCTGCCGCTCAGTTGTGGAACAATCTTCCACAACAATTTTTTCCCTTGCTAAATTTGAATAACGAATACACAAACAATAGATTGCACGATTTATTGCCTGGCATATTTCGCTGCATCTCGTCAGGTACATACTGCAGAAAGCACACAACTTACGTGAATTACCTAGATAAATCCTTCAAACTGAAATATACACATGTTCGCACAGTAATGTCGATTGTCTACCACGGTAATTTTAAACTGACTAACATGTCTTTCTGCTTGCACAAGGACGGCTTACGAAGGTTGATTATTATAGCTTCAACGAACTTTAACAATCGACTACTTTGTGTGTAGAACAACACACGGAAGGCACTGTCTCTTTCAACCACGTGACCGCTCGCGAGCAAATGTCTCGCGACCGATGAAGCTGGACTGTTCCGGTGTGTCGGCCTGCCTAGGCTACCATCTTCTGTGTGTAATATCTTGTCCACCCAATTGGGAATGTGTTCCGAAACCCTGCAATGTAACTGTCGCTCAGTTCTACCTATGTAGATGGTCTAGCATCAAATCTGCATCAAATTGTATTTACCGTTTACATGCAGATGCGGGTGTGTAACCACGCGGCACACACTGGACACACCAAATTATCACAACAGAACATCACAACGCTATCCATCGTAGGCTGGTTGGTTGGTTCGTTCGTCCATTCGTTCATTCGTTCTTCTTCTTCTTCTTCTTCTTCTTCTTCTTCTTCTTCTTCTTCTTCTTCTTCTTCTTCTTCTTCTTCTTCTTCTTCTTCTTCTTCTTTCTTCTTTCTTTCTTTCTTTCTTTCTTTCTTTCTTTCTTTCTTTCTTTCTTTCTTCGTCGCCGTCGTCTTCGCTCATGTCATTCTCGCCGCAAACAACCGACTATAGTACCCAGCGGCAACAGCTGTCCGCCTGATCTGATTGATATTCTCATCCTTAACACCCATCAATGAATCAGTTGTTGGCCAATACGGCATCTTCGTTCGTCGTATGTTGGTCATTGTTTCAGCGAACGTTCGTAGTTGTTGTTGTTTATCGATCTCATGACAAAATTGATGAATAGCCCCTATCTTGAGCTTGTTGAGCAGATGGTGTTTCAGTCTGGATGTGTAGTGTGATACTGTTTGTTGGCTTCTTCACATGCACAGTATTTCTGTCATCAAACATTGATCGGTCTCTCGCTTTGTTTTTGTATCGGTTTTCTATAAACCGTCGGTGTCTGAGATTTAGGTGTTCGCGAATCGTAGTTGTTTCAACTTTCTGACATACGGAGTCGAGCGATCTAAATTTTAGAGCAGACCGCTTTGCGTGGATTTCAATGGTGTGAGGTGTCAGCCGTTCAGAAAGATGAACGTAACATTGCCTTCTTGTTACACTAGAGACAATACATGATGAGTTGAGTTGAGTCTAGAACTGAAATCACAGCACTCAGGACATTCCCATACGTACTCCGTCCTTATCTTCATCAACCAGCGAAGAGTTCCAATATTAATGGTACAGAAGCAGTCTGATTACGTGTCTGTCTGGCCTTTCCTCTGAGTTGTAAGGTCGGCCAGATCCTCTTGTCATTCTCTCCAGGCCGATCTAATATGTCTGCCTGCTCGATTCTCACCACACCAACATATTCTTGGAGGAAATAGGAAGGGGGGGGGGGGGGGGAATCCAACAGATGCTCTCTATATTTGATTGTTGAATTAAATCCTGCTACTGTCCCTGACCCTTGCCTGTCGTTACCTTTCTCATCTCCGCTATAATCATGACATGCATGTGCTGTTTGTTCTCTCTATATTTGATTGTTGAATTAAATCCTGCTACTGTCCCTGACCCTTGCCTGTCGTTACCTTTCTCATCTCCGCTATAATCATGACATGCATGTGATGTTTGTTCTCCAGCCAGGGGAACGTCGCCCTGACTGCCTCCACCTCCATTCTCAGATAAGGTTTTCTGGTATCATATGCCAGGCTCTCCTGCTCCAAACACCGCCCACAAACCTTCGTCACAAACCCCCAGGGACTTCTTTCAGCTCTTGCATAAAGCTACAGCTGTTTCCTCATAAACTGGGTGTCGCGACAGTCTCATGGCTGGCCCACTTAGTTGCCGGTTAAGTCGTCTTGTGTTCGAGTGCTCATAAAGACGGGGATGTTTTCAATGATCTCAGCTCCCAGGTCAACCCAGCGTGCAGTAGACACCAGGAAATTTCCGGGGAAGCGAAGGCCGTCGATGTCAGACTGATCAGTTTGTTCACTGTCTCTGCTGTTGTTACAGTATATTCCAGTTTGTTCACTGTCTCTGCTGTTGTTGTTACAGTATATTCCAGTTTGTCCACTGCCTCTGTGGTTATTGTTACAGTATATTCCAGTTTGTTCACTGTCTCTGCTGTTGTTGTTTCAGAATATTCCAGTTTGTTCACTGTCTCTGCTGTTGTTGTTACAGTATATTCCAGTTTGTTCACTGTCTCTGCTGTTATTGTTACAGTATATTCCAGTTTGTTCACTGTCTCTGCTGTTGTTGTTACAGTATATTCCAGTTTGTTCACTGTCTCTGCTGTTGTTGTTACAGTATATTCCAGTTTATCCACTGCCTCTGTGGTTAATGTTACAGTATATTACAGTATATGTGTGTGCGTGTTTGTGTGAGATTGCGTGTGTGTATGTGTAGCTATGTGTATGTATGTTTTTTTATGAGAGTATATGTGTATATATATGTATGTGTGTGTATGAGCGCGTGTGTATGAGCCCGTGTGTGTATGTATGTATAAGTGTGTATGTATGTGTGGTATGTGTGTATGTGCGGATATATGTGCGTGTGTATATGTGTGTATGTGTGTTTGTGTGTGTATGTGCGTGTGTATGTATATCTCTATGTATGTGTGTATGTGTTTGTATATTCGTGTATGTTTATGTATATGTTTGTGTGTGTATGTATGCATGCATGCAGTGTATGTGAGGGAATGTGTATTTATATGTTATTGAGTGTGTGCATAACTGTGAGAGTTTGTGTAAATGATGTAAGTATGTATGTATGTATGTATGTATGTATGTATGTATGTATGTATGTATGTATGTATGTATGTATGTATGTATGTATGTATGAGTGTTTGTTTATGAATGAACGTGGTACGTGTGTCTGCCTGTCACTGGCCATGACATGGTAATATGCATTGTTTATGTTTACAACTTCCAATTGACAAAGTTGTTTTCCTATGTGAATGTAACATGCACAATTGATGAACGAAAGATTGTTTTAGTTTGTTCTCTTTCTACGCTATATTTGTTACACTATGGTCCAGTTTGTTCCAGTTTGTTCTCTTTCTACGCTGTCCTTGTTACACCAAGTTTTAGTTTGTTCGGTTTCTACGCTGTCCGTGTTATGCAGTGTTCTTATTTGTTCCCTTTCTACGCTGTCCTTGTTACATTATTTTCCAGTTTGTTCTCTTTCTACGCTGTCCTTGTTACATTATGTTCCAGTTTGTTCTCTTTCTACGCTGTCCTTGTTACATTATGTTCCAGTTTGTTCTCTTTCTACGCTGTCATTGTTACATTATGTTCCAGTTTGTTCTCTTTCTACGCTGTCCTTGTTACATTATGTTCCAGTTTGTTCTCTTTCTACGCTGTCATTGTTACATTATGTTCCAGTTTGTTCTCTTTCTACGCTGTCCTTGTTACATTATGTTCCAGTTTGTTTTCTTTCTACATTGTCCTTGTTACATTATGTTCTAGTTTGTTCTCTTTCTACGCTGTCCTTGTTACACCATGTTTTAGTTTGTTCAGTTTCTACGCTGTCCGTGTTATGCAATGTTCTTATTTGTTCACTTTCTACGCTGTCCGTGTTACACTATATGTTCCGGTTTCTCATATTTCTATTCAAAATTAAAACAGTTAGGTTCATGTAACTACTGCGAAGAAATGAAAGATAATCACCACAAACACAGTACACACACTTTACAGCCA
>JACEFZ010003259.1:87500-142500 GCA_014155875.1 Cepaea nemoralis
TCCTGCCTTTATATGTTACTATATTATAAGTATCTTCCATGCATAGTTTGGTCATGTTAATTAACTTCCTTGGTATTCCAAATTCCTGCATAACATTCCATAGACTATTCCTATGGACACTATCATAAGCCTTTTTAAAATCCACAAAAATGTTATGGAGATCTCTTTTATATTCCCAATGTTTCTAGGCTATTTGTCGTAAGATAAATATCTGATCTATTGTTGATATGTTTTGTCTAAAACCCGCCTGGTAGTCACCTAATATGTCTTCTGAATATGGTTTTAGTCTATTTAGTAATACTGCGGATAGTATCTTATAGCTTGTGGACAGTAGTGATATTCCTCTATAATTTCCACATTGGAACTTGTCTCCTTTCTTAAAGATAGGTATCAATAATGACTCTTTCCAGTCATGGGGTAATTCTTCTGTCCTCCAGATTTTTATTATTAGTTCATATAGCTTTAGATGTAATGCATGGCCACCTGCCTTTATAAATTCAGCAGAAATTCCATCAGTCCCAGTTGCCTTATTATTGTTTTTAAGTCGTGTGATTACATATAGGATTTCTTCAAATGTAGGTTCTTCAATTTGTGGTTCGCATGTTAGAACCTCTTCCTGTGGGAAAATGTTACTTGGAGCTTCACAATTTAGTAATTCAATAAAATATTCTTTCCATGTGTTGCACATTTCCTCATTGGTATTTATCATATTCCCATTTTTGTCTTTTAACTTCTGTCTCTTGTGCTGCGAATAATTTATGATACAGATGTTCCTCCATGCTATTGTGCCAAACTGTCCAGCATCGTCTCACTTGCGTTCTCCGCCTCTCTTTCCCTTCCGTCTTCCCGTTGTGATGACAATACTGCAGCTTTCTCCTTCTCGTGACATTCTTAAAGAGCGTGGACTGTCTTCTTTTTTATGCGAGTAACCAGTTCTTTTTGTGAGTTAACTTCTTTCAAGATTCTTCATTGCTCTTTTTATCCGTATTTAGCATATATCTCAAACAATAACTAGTATAATAAACATTCCCATATGTATGGTACGTTACACCTATCTTAGGTATTTATAATGACTATGTTAATAATTGATTTAGTGTGTATTGTATTATTAATTATTTTCCCAGCGTTTTAATGTATATTGTTCTGTTGTTGTCTAAGATTAGCTGGATAAGTGATGTATGAATGAAATAATGTATGAGAGTAAATATATAAGAAGGGCAGAATGTAAGATGGGCCTGCGTGCCCAATTTTAAACCCTTTAAAAATAAAGTCTGTTCGTTCGTTCGTTCATTCGTTGACGGTGTTTTCATTTTTCTTCTATGAAACCACATTTCCAAAGCTTCCACATAATTCCTAACTTGTCTGCTAATTGTCCACGATTCGCTTCAGTATATCAGAATTGGCTCAACGGGTTAAAATAAGATGACATAAATAGTAGAAAAGTCACATAACCGCGAGGAACTAATAAACAACATAAGACATAAAGACAACAAGAATATTATTTCATATGCCATGAAAACGTGCGGAATCAGAGGCGATATAACCCGTTTTGTGAAGACCCCACAAATTATAATCTTTAGCGTCTGCCGCGGCAATGTTATTGTAAATGTCAAAACTTGTTGACATATGACATTTGTGGCAGACAATGAATAATTGTTCCGTCGACTGGGTGCTATTTTCTTTGTGTATTTAGTGATTTCTGTAACCGGAATAGAAATGTCTGTAATTACATTTACACTGTTGTCATCTTGTTGTTGCTTTTGTTATTAGTGTTATTATATTTAAACGTGTTATTGTCACACTTCACCACGACGTGTCGTGCCATGGGCGGTCACAGTTCGTCATCCCACACGATCACCAGATTCTTGCCATGGGCGGTCACAGTTCGTCACCCCACACAATCACCAGATTCTTGCCATGGGCGGTCACAGTTCGTCACCCCACACAATCACCAGATTCTTGCCATGGGCGGTCACAGTAAGTCACCCCACACAATCACCAGATTCTTGCCATGGGCGGTCACAGTTCATCACCCCACACAATCACCAGATTCTTGCCATGGGCGGTCACAGTTCGTCACCCCACACAATCACCAGATTCTTTCCATGGGCGGTCACAGTTCGTCACCCCACACAATCACCAGATTCTTGCCATGGGCGGTCACAGTAAGTCACCCCACACAATCACCAGATTCTTGCGATGGGCGGTCACAGTTCGTCACCCCACACAATCACCAGATTCTTGCCATGGGCGGTCACAGTTCGTCACCCCACACAATCACCAGATTCTTGCCATTGGCGGTCACAGTTTGTCACCCCACACAATCACCAGATTCTTGCCATGGGCGGTCACAGTTCGTCACCCCACACAATCACCAGATTCTTGCCATGGGCGGTCACAGTTCGTCACCCCACACAATCACCAGATTCTTGCCATGGGCGGTCACAGTTCGTCACCCCACACAATCACCAGATTCTTGCCATGGGCGGTCACAGTTCGTCACCCCACACAATCACCAGATTCTTGCCATGGGCGGTCACAGTTCGTCACCCCACACAATCACCAGATTCTTGCCATGGGCGGTCACAGTTCGTCACCCCACACAATCACCAGATTCTTGGATCAGCTCTGTGTTCTAGTCCAGGTTATGCCACGTGACCCCGCCATCCAGTTACGCATCTCTCTGATCTTTTCCCATCAATTTTACCAGTTGTCAGCAAGTTTTCTAGTTTATCCCCCCTCCCTCCCCCTTTCTTTCCACAATGTTCCAGTAAAATCTGGAATGTCTACGCTTACTGTCTCTAATCAGTTTACCGTTTTCATTTGTTTCTTATAGAGCCGTCTTATTCAATTTGTCTGTCCGTGCATAAAAATTTTTACATTGTCATCACAAACCTTATTTCCACCGCCATTAGATGTTTATCAGCTCGCCTACTTATTGTCTTTGCTTCTCATGAATATAAAATTAGAGTTTCTATGTAGCTCTTCAACACTCTTGTTCTCATTGCAATTGCCATCATTTTATTGGTCAGTATGTTTTCCATCTTGCAAAGGGCAACTTTTGCCATAACGATTCTTGTTCTAATCTCTTCAAGGCAACCTCCATCAGATATTATGACTGTTCCGAGTCACTTTTCCGGTTGATTTGTTTAAGAAATTCCTTATATACTTCGATGTTACATTCTAGTATTTTAATCTCTTGAGTTTGGGAGCAGCCGACATATAATTGTTGGTGATGGGCTCAGGATCGTGACGAGATGGTCGCTTTATGGAGACAATGGCTGCGGTCACCGACCTGTTTGGTCACTGCCAAGAAGGACATACCGTGTATCAATGTCAGTTAATAAAAAAAGAGTAGAATGAAGCTGAAGGTTACATAAATGTGGCTTCAACACATCATTAACATCATCGTCAAGTGCCCTGTCTGCTGGCTTTGGCGGTCATGTCTCTTCGTAGATCGAGGTCTATTGTGTTCTGGATCAACTTGCTGATGATATTCCTCCATGCCACTGTCTCAGTCCATCCAGCATCATTATTGGTCTGCCTCTGCCTCTCTTCTCCTTGATCTTTCCAGTTACACGATGTTCTCCAATGCCTCTCTTCTCATCGCATGACCAAAGAAAGCCACCTGTCTCTTTCTCAATGCTAGAAACCCCATTGACTGCTAAGGCAACCAATGTCTGAGTACTGCAAGTGGCCACACCACAAAGACAGTTGACTATCCACGTAGTCAAGACAAGACAGTCGTTATGTCTTTGTCATGTTATGAGACAAGAGTGTCCGGAGAAGATTGTGACTAGCGGTAAGATTGAAAATGTTGAAGATAGGGGTCTACAGAGGGGGACAAGCTTGAAGGTTTGACAACGTGGCACAGAAGACGAGCGGTAGTCGAAGTGATCATGGACACAGAGGTTAGATGTTTCGGGGAGTACATGATTGCTTGCGCCGCTCGGCATGACACATACGATGATGATTATGTATCTTTCTCAACTCGCTGCACAGAGGACAGCAGATGTTCGGCAGTTTGATTGCTTTTTAATGCGATTCCTCAACGCTGAGAAACAAATCCCCACCCGTATATCGTATCCCAATCGTTTGGGCTCCTTTCTCCGACCAGGCGCATATTGTCGTAAGAATTGATCACACACAATCAAAACCTTAGAATAATAAATACAACTATTGTTTATCTTAGCATAATTTATTCAATTAATGAGACTGTTGTCAACACGAACCTATCACGAGTTGAATTCATCTTTCCCCGGAGATCTTCATGCGATGAACATTGGTTGTAATGTGGTTGTAAATTGTTGTATATCTTCATATTATCTTCACAGCAGAACGTGACCTGTAATGTGATTGTATATTGTTGTATACTCTCATAAGATCTTGCTTGCAGAACGTGGGTTGCAATGTAGGTTAATATTGTTGTATATTCTCATGCTGTGTAACTGCCGCTCTGTTCTACCGATGCGCCGATTTTGTTGAACGCGTACCCAAACGGAGAGAGAGAGAGAGAGAGAGAGAGAGAGAGAGAGAGAGAGAGAGAGAGAGAGAGAGAGAGAGAGAGAGAGAGAGAGAGAGAGAGAGGATAAAAATATCACCAACGCCACATCACATGGACTCATTCATTCATTCATTCATTCATTCATTCATTCATTCAGTAGCATGTCGTTAGCAGAAGAACCTCGCTCCCAGAACAACATTCAGGAAAACTTCTCGGTCATAAGCACGATGTCCGGCGTCCGATACACCCATCTGGAGATCATGTGCCACATCTTGCATCCATCTTATCTTTGGCCTTCGTCTTTCTCTCTTCCCGGGCATAAACCCTTCCATGATTGTTCTCTCCAAACTTTCATGACGTTTCAAGTGACAAAAATATTTAAATTTTCTTTGTTTTATCTTCTCTAGAGCCAATCTTCTTCAACATTCAGCTCTTGTCGCATGAATGTATTAGTTCTTTTCTGTATCCAAGATATACTTAGAACACGTCTATAATATTTATTCAAAGGCATTTATTTGCTGTTCAGCTTGTTCGTAAGTGTCCAGGTCTCACAGTTGTATGTTGCAATGGGAATCTGTCTGTCCCACGTCGGTCTCTCTGGTCTAGGGATTACACGACTTTCTCCGTAATCCCTTATACTCTCGTAACGAGACGTGACGTGCGCGAGAATTGGTAGCGGTTCTCTCCGCGTCGGTAACTTACGGGGTATGTGAGCCGGTCGCTCAGAAAGCATTAGCAAATTACTGAGCGTAATCTTGCCAAGACATCAACAATCAGCTGAAATCAGCGATGTGATTGATTGATTTAGGAATCGAAATCACAGCATTCGGGGCATTCCCTATAAGCGCTCCGTCCCCATCCTCAGCAGCCAGCGAAGAGTTCCAACACTAATAGTACCAGTATCAATCTGATTATATGTCCGTCTCGCCTTTCCTCTGAGCGTTGAGCGTCGGCCAGATCCCCTCGTCACTCCTCGCTGTCTCATTCTTGTCAGACCATGGTGATCCATTTGCTCCTCCGAGGTGTACACGTGCTCCCACAAGGCCGCAACCACGGCTGCCTTGTCATGTATCAATACTCCACCAAGTTCTGCAGAGCCAGCCAATCTGTCCGCCTGTCCATTTCCCAGCACACCGGCATGCCCCGGAGAAAAGATCCAGGTGATGCTTGTCACCCGTGACCTCCGAAGCGAAGCAAGCCACTCCGCACGAAGCCTGCCCGTGCTCAGCCTCGTCAGCATGCTTTCTGAGTCAGTTACAATCACGATGTGTGTGTGTGTGACGTATTCTCCATCCAGCGAAGAGCCGCAGTGACCGCTTCCACCTCCATTCTTAAGCTGGATGTTGTGGTATCATATGCCAGGCTCAGCCACTTTTCTGACCTCTTGACACCGAACCATCTGTGTAGATAATCACATCATCCGAGTGAGCATTGTCCTGAATTAGTTGCTGGATTTCCACTTCCGTGGCCCCTGCTGGCCACTCCCTGCACTAACGGCTTAATGTGATTATAACTCTGCACAATTCTGACTGCTCCGCTGGCACTCTGACCCACTCCTCTCCACGCCTAATGTTCTCCAAGGGGCACACCTGTCTGATCGTATCCTCTGCCTGAGCCATCCATGATTTCCCTCTTATCAGTCGCTGACTCTTAACTGCGTCCAGCGCCTCATGCAGTGGGTGGTCTGTGTCTGCAGCTACTCTGAGGTATGCTTTCGCCTGCATCACCTAGAGCCTACCAGCAACACTCGGCAGACCAAGGATGTAACTCATACACACTACTGGGGTGTCTCTAGTGCATCCCAGAATGACCCGCATAGCTTCGTTCTGTATGCGCTCTAACTTCACCAGCTGACTCTCTGAGACAGTGAGCAGACCCAATCCATAATCAATTACTGAGAGGATCAAGTGCTGGTATAGTGTGAAAAGCATTCTCTGCTCTGTGTCCATTGCAGCCATAGTTTTAAGTGCACTGAGTCCCTTTTGAGATCTTGTCACAACCGTCTCCACATGGTCCTTGAAGGATAGGCTCCTGTCAAATGTGATCCCCAGATACTTCAGTTTGTTCTCTCTGCTGACATTTCTACCATCTATCGTGAGGCTTGGGACATCCGCTCTCACAATCCTGTTGTCCAGAGAGCACCACAAAACAGCCGCCTTTTCCGGGTGGATGACAGCACTCATTTCAGTGCACCAGTCAATCACTGTGTCTGCTGTCACCTGTAGCTCCTGGGCTGTTTGCCCCCTATCTCTCCCCTGCCTATATGCAAGAATATCATCTGCAAATGTTAGTATTCTTCCAACCCCTGGTGCTTCTAGGTTTGCGATCTTGCTCGTATACACATTAAAGAGCACAGGTGAGACTGCAGATCCCTGTGGCAGTCCCGGGGTTAAAATATGTGGCTCTGAGGTCCATGCACCCAGACGGAGGGCAACCCGACATCAGCGATGTGTAGCGTAGTAAAGGATGTGCGGGGGGGGGGGGGGGGGGGGGGGATTCTGACCCACGCCACAAGTTATTCATTTGTTAGGGTTTTAGTTTTTGAAGAGCAATTGGTATTCGTCTTTTAATTCCCTTTATTGTGTCACCATTGCTGGTAATTAATGACCCAAGATATTCAAACTATTCCACCACCTCCAATGTTTCCTCATTAACATATATTTCTTTTGATTATGTGGTTGTTTCGGGATTTGAAATTTAAATATTGAGCACAACCCACTACTGGCAACGCCGATCGCATTCTGATATGAACCTAAGGCCTATCCACGTCAATATGGAAGCACTATACTCGAGTTTCGCCCTCATTTGAGCTCGTCAGTAGTGCATATCCCTGACCGGATCCGGAAACAGTCCCGGATCACGCGTGTGAAGCGGGTGTGTAACCACGCGGCACACACTGGACACACCAAATTATCACAACAGAATATCACAACGCTACCCATCGTAGGCTATGCTCAAGATTGCCGGACGTCGGTCGCGGCGATTATTATTATAATAATAATACTTACAAATCAGAAGAAAACATGTTCATAAGCACAAAATAATTCAATAAGCATAAATAAACATAACTTGGTCACGATGGGCACAGCTCGCACTTTCTTCTGTCTGCACACGCCATTGTCACTAACGTAAATTAAACCCTGTGATTATCTAGCCGTAATACTAATTTAGAGCCGTGGGTGAGTGTTTTAGCTTGAACAATTGTCCAAGCCAAACTTCTGACACCACTTTATCCTAGCCTGTCAGCAACCGATGTCACAGGCATTCTAGGATACTTCTCTCGCACCACACAAAAGACTTGCTAGTCGTACGAGAGGAATTGATTACACATTTTATTGCCACTGGCTCTTTGCATCACATCAATGTACAACAAACAGTCGCTAACAAATCACACAAGAATAAATGCACAGAACTTCCTATCACTAGTCGTTTCCTAACCCTATCGCTAATCTATCTACTCGGCTAACGAAATAAGCATCGCTAAGTGATTTTATCACTATGAAGTCTGTGTCCCGTCTGATTCTACTCCGCGTGCTGTTTACACAGTACGCGGAAGGACTTGGGGCGCACTACGGCTTTTTGCGTGCGGCCTCATTCAGCACGCTGGAGTAGTGGCCTCTCTTGAGTTATAGTCTAGTTTCACGTTGGCGTGATTATGCCGTGACCAGAGTGCTAACTCTCTGGTTGACACCTCCGTGTCTCATGAGAGAACTATTTAATAGTTCCCCTTCCTATCACCTACCCTGCCCTCATGTAGGGGCACTGGGTTACCTCTAACCTACTTGAGGCAAACCACTCATTCAGGGTGGTCTTCCTCCTCTATATTTGAGTCTTTGACAATGTCAAACCAATCTGATGCGGTCAGCATGGCCGAATGGATAAGAATGAATGTTCTTAAACATCCTGTGTGCTGATGCCGTGGTAAGGGCTTCGACGACTACACCGGACAGTTGTAATAACATGTTGCTTGCTTGTGTTTGCTGGCTGTGAACTCCAGCGCGAAGTCCAGTATGCCGGATGACGACATCCTGTTGTCCAACATCAGTGTGATGTCATACAGGACCTGAGGTTGGCGTGAGTATCCGTTGTCCCATGTCTGGCTTATTGGTGTGCAGACTAGTGATTCCTCGCCGTACAGGCAGACACTCTCCGACTTCGGAGGAATCAACGATCCTACTGACTTTAGCCAGGACCCCAAAGGGACCTGTTGCCCAGGACGCTCGATCGAGGACGCGTCAATAGGTCTTGGTCAGTATATAACCCGACCCTGGTGCCTTGGAAACACCTCTGCGTCCCAAAAATCTGATGTCTCGCCATCTATTCTAACCGCTGCTTGTTTGTCTAGATAGAGTATTTTTATGAGTTGTACTACCTGATATGGAAAGCCCATATTCCTTAAGATTTCCTAAAGTTTCTGATGTTGTACACAGTCAAATGCCTTTGAATAGTTCCACAAAACATGAGAAGAGGTCTACATTAAATTCTCTGCACTTCTCTATTATTAAACGCAAGTTGAGTATTGTCACAGAATACTGAAGGATTTCGATCCAGATTGATGAAAGGCCTGAAAGCCGCTATCGCTAGGCGCCACAACTATTAGATGTGGGGGAATATGTTCCCGACTTCAAACACGACCGGGATTCCCTGAGAAGTCCCCCAATCAAAGACAATTGGCGGCAGGTTAATTTGCCGGGCATCAAAGGAAATCGGCACTCTGTTTGCCCAGATCTCAGGAGAATGGAGAAGGGGGGCGGTGCTTTCTTGATTGAAGTCCGGTCACGTGAGTGACGTCTCTCGTGCAACATTTTAGTTGGGGGGAAGTTGACGGAATCTGTGTTCAGTCTGTTTACGAATTACAGATAACGGGAGTGTTTGTGTGTTCCAATTCGAATGGAGAATGGATTCACCGTGTCCCCATGTTGTCTGGAAACAAGGGACATTGTTTTTCATGTCGTGAATTGTGAATTCAAACTCGGAACACTAGCATAAGGTAGTTTATTTATAAGTAGAGTTATGACTGGAACTTAGTGATAGTGTGTTGGGAGAACGTAATCTAGGAGCGTCGGCCGCAGCTGGCTGATGCCTAGCTTAAAAGAGGTAGAGTTATATATCATTTCACTCGGCAGGGTAAGACCAGTGTAATGGGATGGCTGGGGGAATAGGGGAAATGTAAATGGTGGGATATTCCGGTAGTGAGGCCTACTGGGGCTCCTGTGTTTTTCCGTTTGGTCTTTCCTTTCCCTTATCACCCAAATGTGACGAACGACTCTGCCTTGATGTCAGTGGGTAGTTCTAGATTAACTAGGACACATGTCTGAGTGGCCTTTGGCCTATAATCACATATAGTGGATTGGAATAGGGTTTTTCTCTCACCGAATGTTCTATTCTCTACAGGTTCAACGGTATAAAAGAAAGGAAGTATTACTACGAGGTGTAGACAAAGCCAGTCACACTGAGTGATATTTTACTGTACCGGAGAAATTAAGGACAGCTGGGAGAGGAGGAAAAATAGCAGTCACACGGAGTGAGGTTATGTTAAATGGTGTCGGCAATGGGACACCGTTCCACCAATCATGGCCTCATCAAAGCCCAGAGTGTTTAACATAAAAAAGGCTGGTTGTCAGTGACTGAGGTCCTGAAAAGGCGGATTCATATTAACAGTGATGAATTCTCAGAACAATAACATTAGTATATAGAGAAGGTATAATGGTGATTACTTCTCAGGACAATAACGTTATTATATAGAGAAGGCATAATGGTGAGGAAACCTGTTCAGTAAACTTGTACAAACATACAGGAGGAACTTACTCGAACAGACATCATCAGTTTGTTTCTTGGGGAGTCGTGTGAGAGAAGTGCCGAGATTCCTAGGTTCTAGGATCGTTATAGACACATCAAATACATCGGGGGTTCTGAACTTGTGGACTTTGGTATACCATATTCAGTAGTGGAGAACAGTCACCCAGACTATATATATGATTAACTCCAAGAAGTCAACCATTGTCCAGATTGAGGCCTCATTCGGTGAGACCTGTTCTGAACTTACTGTGGTGTGATGTGGCATGGCCTAACATGATGAAGAACGATCCTGAGCTCACTAATCTATTCTCGCATACACCATAGAAAATACTACATATTTCCACACGCAAACAGTCCACACATACACACGTGACAATTTCTGTATTAAATGTTTTATTTTATCATTTGTTAAAATACAGTCTTGTGTGGGTATGTTCTGAAACAATATGAAGGGTATTGTTTAGTGGTAAGAAGAAGAAGAGGAAAGAGAGGGATAGGGTACCTAAGATTTACAGGGGGTATGTAGACAAAGGTCCGGCAGAGGCCCACAATAAGGAAAAGGATTTTAAACAGTGTGCCTGTTGACTCCACTTCCCCCCTAGGGACGACTGGCTACAAGTATGTGATCTCTTGTTCCTCTTCCTTGTCTAAATCCAGACTGAGCCACGTTAATCTCTTCTTCTATTTTCGTACGAAGTCTTCCCATTATTAACTTAAGTAGAATTTTACTTGCATGACTTAACATGGTACCGTCGCCCTGCTACCGAGTGAGTGCGTGGGCGACACTGTGAGCTGTGAAATTCGCGGGGAATGCTTTTAAATCTGTTCTGTACAGACTGTACAGTGACCTGCATGTTTGGAACGATGGCTACCGGCTGCTGCTGAATTGCCTTTTCGGTTCACGAGTGCATTTTTCGGGAGACTCCCGGGAGTCGGCGTTGAAGCTGCGGAGTTCGTGCTTTATGCGACACTTTCGGCGGGTCGCCCTGCGATAAAAAACTGAGCCATGTGAGAAAACCTGGGTCAATGAGGTCTTTCTTGTGACTGCCAAGTCCATCGACGATGAACTATGGTTTTCGTGGATTAATTTTGTGTTGGCATTCTGGTGGCGGCATTATGCACAGTATACCTGTGCGGGCTATTGGATTGCCGAGACTCCTGCCTATTCCACTTTTCACATTGGACAGTGAGGAGCATTTTGTGTGACATTCACTGGCACAGGAACGGAGCATAATGGGGATGACCCGTTGCCGTGAAGTTGGAACCTCGTCTAACTAACTATCAGGGCAACATTTCTATGGTTGGTGCATAATTTCAAGTTGCCTTTTTTAGTATTGGAATCCAGAAAGCTCTCTTCCAATCTGTTGGCCATATACCATATTTTCACACGGACTAAACGAAGGAAAAGATACTTGCTAGAATGAATATGAGAACGTACTGGAAAAACTACATCACACACGAATGGTAAAGACTTATGCTGAGCTGTAGAGAGTTGCTGAGAATAGGGGGCGGTCGAGATGAGCAATCAAACGTCTTCAAAACCAGTCTTCAAAATGACTGACATAATGGATGATTGTGTATTTGTTAGAATCTGAAGACAAAAGTAGGAACGGCCGCTACATTTACTTGTTTCACTGTGATTGCGCGGACAAGCACCGCACTGGACGCATGTGTGGAACGGTCATGTTTTTGACCAGGCTGACATGCTGAACGCCCTCAGGGAGGCGGGGCCAGTAAATGACCCAAGGGATGGATGTAAATGTAACTCTACAACTGCGACCAGCTGTAGGGACATCAAGTCACAGGATCAAGCTAGACTAGAGTGACATGCAGGAAGCCAAAGAAGAATGGTCAATCAATATAGAGAGGGTGTCATCGGTCGCTATACGCGGAGGGAGATACCCAGGAGAGGATCACAGCACTTATAGGCTAACAGTTCCATGTAAACTGAGGATGACCTGTTGAATGACGGGCGGTCGGACGGGGGGACTGACTGACGGACGGACGGATGGACAGACAGACAGACTGTCTGACTGACGGACTGACTAACTGACTGACTGGCTGACTGACAGATTCACTGACTAACGAACTAATGTATTAAGTAGCTACCTACCTTGCTACTCAACCATCCACCTATCCATCCGCCCACCCACCCAACCAACCATCCAAGCCCCGCTGTTGGGACTGTCAGAGAAATTTCGTCAAGAAACAAACATATCCCAATTAAAAACAGCCTTCATTATCAAAGACAATGAAAACAGAACGACTTCCAAATTATAGCGGGAAGAGAGGGAGAGAGAGAGAGAGAGAGAGAGAGAGAGAGAGAGAGAGAGAGAGAGAGAGAGAGAGAGAAAGAGAGAGAAAGAGAAATCAAATCAAATCAAATCAACTTTATTAGGGTCACAAATTGGGCGCGCAGGCCCGTCTTACATTCGGCCCTTCCAATCACTCGTCTTTCGTTCATCAAGAGCATTATACATTTACATAGGAAGAAATATAAACATTGTGAAATGAATGTTGTAAACATAAACAAGGCTAATTACCATGTTATGAAGCCCATCTCCCACCTATCCATATATCACCCCACCCACACAACACCCCCACCTACCCACACATACGCGCACCAAGGGACACATACATACCCCACCAACCGACCCATCCCCCTCCCGCACATCCCCCACCCACACACACTGCCCTCACCTGATCCCCCAACCAAAACACACTCGCCACCCACAAACATTCCCCTTCCAACCCACACATCCCATGCCCATCCACATACACATCCTACCCCACACATCCTCTCCCCACCCACACCTCAAACCACCCATCCCCCAGCCACATCTCCATCGACAACATATTCCCCACCCACAACCACAATCCCCCGCCAACCCACACATCGCACATCCACTCACACATCCCCAAACCATACACACACATCCCCACCAACTGACATGTCCCTACCCCCCCCCCCCCCCACATACACACATCTCCCTAACCACCCATACATCCCAAATCCACTCACACACACCCCACCACCCACACATACAACTTCCACCCACCCACACATGCCTTAACCTAATCCCCCACCACATAATCCCCCACCCGCACATCACATACACCCCCTACCACGCACTATTCCCAACCCACGCACCACACACACACATATCCCTCACCAACACATCCCCACTTACACACCACACACATATCCCCCACCCAGATACCACACAATATTCCCACCCACACCCACACAGATACCCTTACCCATCCACCCCACATACCCCCACTCACACACCACAAAAATCCCCCACCCACACACCTCACCCACACAATAATCACCAACCAACACACCACACACCTCTCTCTCCCCACCCACACACGCATCCCCTACCCGTCCACCAACACACACTCACTCACGCATACATCCTCCACTACGCACCCACACACCCCCACCCACCCACTCCCAACCAAATATCTCTCAATCACAATACCCCTACCCCACACACATCCTCCACCCACTCACACATCCCACTCCGACACATACAACTCCCTCACCCACCTACACGTCCCTAAGCCACTCACACACCCCCACCCACACACACACATCTCCCACCCACACTCCCCCACATACTTCCCCCAACCACCACAATCCCCTGCTCACCCACACATATACCCCACCCATACGCACATTCCCCGCACCCATCACACACATCCCCCACACCACACACTATCCTCCACCCATACCACCACAAACATACCCTCCACCCACACATCATTCACACATCCCCCACCAAAACACCGCACACATATCTCAAACCCACACACCATACACTTCTCCCCACCCGCCCTTCCATCCCAAATCCACCCAACACAATCCCCTACCCACACAACCCCGCCTCCCACACATACTTCCTCAAACCATCCACACATCTCCACCCACATAAACACACATCCCCTGCATCCGTCCCATACACATATCCTCCACCCATACACACATCCCCCACACTCATTCCAACACCCCTACTTTCACCCCCACACATCCATCCACACATCCCACCAACACCCACAAATACCACTACCCACCAAAACCCACACACCCCAACCCATCCAAATGCATACCCCCACCCACACACCCCCACCCACACATATCCCCACACTCACACACATCCTCCACATACACTCACACTTCCTCACATCTAGACACATACAAAATGTCTCACGTTAGTATTGAAACTAGTATGAACACACTCCCACACTTTACTCACACACATACACTGACACTTGTCATGAGCAGTCTCATAAAAATGTTAAACATGGAGAAAAATGTGTACATAAAATGTATGTGACGTAAAAATAGTGATGCTTTCTCTCTCTCTCTCTCTCTCTCTCTCTCTCTCTCTCTCTCTCTCTCTCTCTCTCTCTCTCTCTCTCTCTCTCTCTCTTTCACACACACACACACACATTCACTCTCACGCTCACACATTCACTCTTCCGCTCATTCATTCACTCTCACGCATTCACTCTCCCGCTCATTCACTCTCACGCTCACTCATTCACTCTCCCGCTCACTCATTCACTTTCCCGTTCACTCATTCACTCTCCCGGTCACTCGTTCTGTCTCTCATTCCCACTCACTGACTCTAACTACAATAATGAACATGAGTTTATATTATGCATGATAAAATCAAATGGTATTTAACTGATAATATGACAGATGAGAATACACAAACATATGGATTCGCGTGTTACATAACATGCGTGTTACATGACATGCATCTGCTCAGCTCTCTCTCTCTCTCTCTCTCTGTATTCTTTCACACACACACACTCACACACATGCGCGCGCTCACACACACACACTAACACATCAACTCTCCCACTGTCTCACTCTCTAACACACAATCCTTCACACACACACACACTCACTCTCTCAATCACACTCTCTCACACATACACATACACATGAACACATGCACATGAACGCATGCACGCACGCATACACTCCCTCACTCACTCTCACACATACACGTACGAATGCATGCACTGACACATTCCCCCACCATTTCTCGCTCAATCACTCTCTCCACACACACGCATGCACGTGCGCACACACGCATTCACTCTCTCCCTCTCACTGGCACCCACTTTCTCTCTCTTTCTCTCTCTCTCTCTCTCTCTCTCTCTCTCTCTCTCTCTCGCTCCCACACGCACACACATATATAGTGAACAATTATAGTTAAACAATTATAATGAACAAGTATACTGAACAATTATACCAGTAAATGAATTATGGTGGCATATAGTCGGTATGGATTAAGTATTGAAAGAGAGAGAGAGAGAGAGAGAGAGAGAGAGAGAGAGAGAAGAGAGAGAGGAGAGAGAGAGAGAGAGAGAGAGAGAGAGAGAGTTAGAACGAACGAATAAACGAACGAACTTTATTGTCAAAGGGTTAAGAATTAGACAAGTCTAACATTCTGCCCTCCTATCACTGTCTTTCATATATTATTTCATTCACACCATCATTCAAGGCTAACTGGTTACAATAATATAAAATTTATGCATTATAAAGCATGGAGAAAATGCAACAATCAATACTACACGACTCAGTAATATTAAATAATGGTGTGGCAATTGTTATTAGCTATGTGGAATATACTGGTCTACCAACAGGAGTCTGGTTGTTATACTAGGGTTTTATTATTAATACTAATTTTATTATTGAGGGGGAAGGTCATTCGTACTGAGATAGTGTTCAAATAATTTGCGATTATAGACATAGAGACCACAAAGATAGAGAAAGATATATATATATATATATATATATATATATATATATATATATATATATATATATATTATATATATATATATATATATAGAGAGAGAGAGAGAGAGAGAGAACGAACGAACGAACGAACGAACGAACTTTATTTTTAAAGGGTTAAGAATTGGGCACGCAGGCCCGTCTTACATGCTGCCCTTCTATCACTCACTTTCATACATTATTTCATTCATACATCTTTCAAGGCTAACAGAGAGCAGCAACAATATAAATGGCATGCATTATAAAGGCATGGGCAAAATGTTGAGAGAGAGAGAGAGAGAGAGAGAGAGAGAGAGAGAGAGAGAGAGAGAGAGAGAGAGAGAGAGAGAGAGAGAGAGAGAGACAAACAGAAAGACAGACAGACAGACAGACAGACAGACAGACAGACAGACAGACAGACCAGGCTATCTATTGCTGCGGGCTGTCTGTGTGAAGATGGCAGATGGTCTGATCTTTATGTCTACCATGAAGTGCGGTGTTACACACCAGACCGTAAGATGACACGACTGACAAGCCGAGGTGGGTTTTTGACACCATACTGTTGAAGAAACAGGTATGCATATATAGCAGTCATCGTGCCCCGGTGTTTTCTGTCAGCCAGGTGTGGAAATCCCCCAGCACTGTTTGTAGCCAACCGTTTGGTAATGAAATACCCCGCATGAATGTAACTAAAGTAAACAAATACAGACACATACGATGGTCGGGTTCCATACCTGGAGCTCGGAGAGGAAACAAACACAGACACATGCGATGGTCGGGTTCCATACCTGGAGCTCGGAGAGGAAACAAACACAGACACATACGATGGTCGGGTTCCATACATGGAGCTCGGAGAGGAAACAAACACAGACACATGCGATGATCGGGTTCCATACCTGGAGCTCGGAGAGGAAACAAACACAGACACATGCGATGATCGGGTTCCATACATGGAGCTCGGAGAGGAAACAAACACAGACACATGCGATGGTCGGGTTCCATACCTGGAGCTCGGAGAGGAAACAAACACAGACACATGCGATGATCGGGTTCCATACATGGAGCTCGGAGAGGAAACAAGCACAGACACATGCGATGGTCGGGTTCCATACCTGGAGCTCGGAGAGGAAACAAACACAGACACATGCGATGATCGGGTTCCATACATGGAGCTCGGAGAGGAAACAAGCACAGACACATGCGATGGTCGGGTTCCATACCTGGAGCTCGGAGAGGAAACAAACACAGACACATGCGATGATCGGTTCCATACATGGAGCTCGGAGAGGAACAAGCACAGACACATGCGATGGTCGGGTTCCATACCTGGAGCTCGGAGAGGAAACAAGCAACAGACACATGCGATGGTCGGGTTCCATACATGGAGCTCGGAGAGGAAACAAACACAGACACATGCGATGGTCGGGTTCCGTACCTGGAGCTCGGAGAGGAAACAAACACAGACACATGCGATGGTCGGGTTCCGTACATGGAGCTCGGAGAGGAAACAAACACAGACACATGCGATGGTCGGGTTCCGTACATGGAGCTCGGAGAGGAAACAAACACAGACACATGCGATGGTCGGGTTCCATACATGGAGCTCGGAGAGGAAACAAACACAGACACATGCGATGGTCGGGTTCCATACCTGGAGCTCGGAGAGGAAAACAAACACAGACACATGCGATGGTCGGGTTCCATACCTGGAGCTCGGAGAGGAAACAAACACAGACACATGCGATGGTCGGGTTCCATACCTGGAGCTCGGAGAGGAAACAAACACAGACACATGCGATGGTCGGGTTCCATACATGGAGCTCGGAGAGGAAACAAACACAGACACATGCGATGGTCGGGTTCCATACCTGGAGCTCGTAGAGGAAACAAACACAGACACATGCGATGGTCGGGTTCCATACCTGGAGCTCGGAGAGGATATAAACACAGACACATGCGATGGTCGGGTTCCATACATGGAGCTCGGAGAGAAATTAAACACTAAAAGGACCCCCATTTTATTGGGCCTATGGTGCTATGCCCACATGTTTAGCCCAGTCAGCACTGGATGGCTGATGTCGTCAGTCTCACGCCGACTGCCTTGTCTTCCCATGACAGTCAGTGGTGCACATTTTAAGCTGGTTTCAGCTGCCAGTTGATGTCAAAGATAGATAACGCGCGTCTTGAAGGAGATTCAAATACTTGGCCACCGCACGGCAGGCTAGTGTGCTAACCCTGGGCCACCACGGCTGCCCTGCCTGGAGCTGAGATGGAGTATAGTGTTCATTTAACCGATGACATTTATTGTCCTGTTCCGGTTTGTTGGGGTGTTTTTGAGCATGACACTCTACAGTAAATCTGACTGTATGGCAGTCAGTAAACATGCGTTAAATATTAATGTAGTGGTTCCCCCCTGTCATAATGTAACCGTCATTGTGATTTGGCACAGAACACATGAACCGCCTGGGATTAGTTCTGAGTCGGTCATGTTACTTCCACGGGTCTTATCCACTTCGTTGTACTTCTATTCCACTGTCTAATGGTATTTTGACAAACCGTATTCTTTGATCATGTGATGAAAAAAGAGGCACTGGAAAACATAGTGACAACTGGAATGATCCGTGGGAAAAGATGCAGAGGAAACCGATAAAAATGATGGTGAATGGACTGAAACGGCGGCATGGAGGAATATCATCAGCAGAGTTGATCCAGAACACCAAAGACCGAGATCTGTGGAGAGACATGAACGGTCCGAAAGTCGTCGCAATCATTCCAGAGTCCACGTAGAATAGTTCCAGTACGTGAAACTCTACATGCGCAGTGAAGTCAAATACATGGCTAGACATGTGGTAGAATTGTCAGCTACAAGTCGATCTAAAGCAACACACTTCTAATTACTATTACCAGTCATGACCCGGTATTTTAGTCAAAATCTGCGCTAGGAAAAGGGTGGTTTCTGTGTGTGCACACCACGCGGTGAACTAGGGAAATTGTGGTTTCTGTGTGGGCAAACCACGTGGTGAACTAGAGAAATGGTGGTTTCTGTGTGGACACCGCGTGGTGAACTAGGGAAAGGTAATATGTCTCCCATGGGGTTTAGACTCGGGCAGGTAATATGTCTCTCACGGGGTTTAGACTCGGGCAGGTAATATGTTTCCCACGGGGTTTAGACTCGGGCAGGTAATATGTCTCATACGGGGTTTAGACTCGGGCAGGTAATATGTCTCTCACGGGGTTTAGACTCGGGCAGGTAATATGTCTCCCACGGGGTTTAGACTCGGGCAGGTAATATGTCTCCCACGGGGTTTAGACTCGGGCAGGTAATATGTCTCTCACGGGGTTTAGACTCGGGCAGGTAATATGTCTCCCACGGGGTTAGACTCGGGCAGGTAATATGTCTCTCACGGGGTTTAGACCCGGGCAGGTAATATGTTTCCCACGGGGTTTAGACTCGGGCAGGTAATATCTCTCACGGGGTTTAGACCTGGACAGGTAATATGTCTCCCACGGGGTTTAGACTCGGGCAGGTAATATGTCTCTCACGGGGTTTAGACTCGGGCAGGTAATATGTCTCCCACGTGTTTAGACTCGGGCAGGTAATTGTCTCTCACGGGGTTTAGACCCGGGCAGGTATATATGTTTCCCACGGGGTTTAGACTCGGGCAGGTAATATGTTTCCCACGGGGTTTAGACTCGGGCAGGTAATATGTCTCCCACGGGGTTTAGACTCGGGCAGGTAATATGTCTCTCACGGGGTTTAGACCCGGGCAGGTAATATGTTTCCCACGGGGTTTAGACTCGGGCAGGTAATATCTCTCACGGGGTTTAGACCTGGACAGGTAATATGTCTCCCACGGGGTTTAGACTCGGGCAGGTAATATGTCTCTCACGGGGTTTAGACTCGGGCAGGTAATATGTCTCCCACGGGGTTTAGACTCGGGCAGGTAATATGTCTCTCACGGGGTTTAGACCCGGGCAGGTAATATGTTTCCCACGGGGTTTAGACTCGGGCAGGTAATATCTCTCACGGGGTTTAGACCTGGACAGGTAATATGTCTCCCACGGGGTTTAGACTCGGGCAGGTAATATGTCTCTCACGGGGTTTAGACTCGGGCAGGTAATATGTCTCCCACGTGGTTTAGACTCGGGCAGGTAATATGTCTCTCACGGGGTTTAGACCCGGGCAGGTAATATGTTTCCCACGGGGTTTAGACTCGGGCAGGTAATATGTTTCCCACGGGGTTTAGACTCGGGCAGGTAATATGTCTCCCACGGGGTTTAGACTCGGACAGGTAATATGTTTCCCACGGGGTTTAGGTGCGTCATTGCCAGCATCCCCTCTTCCATCGTCTAAAAGAATGTTAACAAAGAGCGGTTTCCGAGCGTGCACAGGAAAAACTGAACTTGTGAAACAGTGGGATCTGAATGTGCATATCTGAAGCTGTATAGATCTTATCTTGGAGTGATTGATTTCCCTCGATTGATTTACAGAGATTGAATAGTTCAGCTTTACATATGATTAATTACACAAACCAATATATGTGTCATCAGAAATAATTTATGCAATTCAAAGAAGGGTAGCTGGCACCACGTGATGAATATAATATGCGGATATAACCTACGGTGTGTTAATGTGCAGACGACAAGTACAATAAATTTATGAAACATTAATGACAATGGCGGGACAACGATGGTTGCATAAAGTTCAATATTTGATTCATTAAGCATGCACAAACCAGCGCCAGACATTCAATTATGCGGAACTATTTTTTATGTGTGTGTGTGGAACTCTTTAATAATTAATCCGCGACGTGAGAGTAGTGCATGTTTACAAATATCATGCGATACCACAATATTGACGTCTGGAGAGTTCTGAAGAGATGTATCTAGACCATTGGTTCTCAACCGGTGAGGGAATTCCCCCCCCCCCCCGGGGGAATTTTAGGGTTTCCATTGGGGGGGGGGGGGGAATTAAGATTATTTCAAGATCGCATTAATACAAGAACCAGTTACTTGATATTGTTTTTCCCTCTAAATTTTACGGTTCTGTACTTCTCACCCTAATGAAATTCGTTTTATAATGTAAGTAGACCTGCAAATCACGTTTTATGTAGATGTCTAGACTTGTTCTAGTATGTGTTATTAAATTTAGCTTCCATTTTTATGTATACTGTGTAAGGGTTGGGGGGGGGGGATTTATAGGGAGGAAATTCTAAAGGTGGGGGGATGACATTCTGAACATATGGTAAAGGGGGGCATGGGCCAAAAACGGTTGAGAACCACTGATCTAGACATTTCCGGAATAGAAGGTCTGATTGCGCTTCTGGGAGCCTGGATTGTTTTCAGTTGTTATCTGATTCTCAATATTTCATGGGCTGCAGGTATGATTTACGTGACCCAGAAACAGACGATACTCTAATATGATGGGCGTGGCTTTAATTGTGTTCACTTTAATTTGCTTAACTAGAGTGTTCTTGCTGGAGTGCTTATCTCCCCTTGCTCTGACAATAGATGTACAACAAGGTAATAAATGACTAAATTTCTTTCTTTCTTTCTTTCTTTCTTTCTTTCTTTCTTTCTTTCTTTCTTTCTTTCTTTCTTTCTTTCTTTTTCTTTCCGTCCTTCTGTCTGTTCGTCCGTCCCCCCCCCCCCCCCCATCTGTCTCTCTGCCTGTCCTTCAGTTTATCCATTCGTCCATCTATCCGTTTCTTCGCCCGACTGTCTGTATGTCTATCTCTCTGCCTACCTGCCTGTCTGCCTTCCTGTCAGTCTGTCCGTCCGTCCGTCTAACCGTTTGTCCGTCCTTCCATGCAACCGTACGACTGTTCTTCCGTTTGCACGACTGTTCTTCCGTCTGCACGACTGTTCTTCCGACCGTACGACTGTTCTTCTGTCCGCACGACTGTTCTTCTTCCCGTACGACAGTTGTTCCCGGGCTGACCTAAGCTTTACCACTTCCCAATTGATGGTCCCAGAAACAGGCAGCGTCCCTGCAGTCAGGGCGGGAAAGTATAATTTGTAATTAAGTATAATTTGTAATTAAGTATAATTTGTAATTAAGTATAATTTGCAATTAAGTATAATTTGTAATTACGTACTTTTTTTTCGCAAGCTCGCTTTGAACTCAAGCGTAGCCCATACACACTATGTGTAGTAGTGATGGACTGAATTTTGTGTGTGGATTAGCTTTTCCTATTAACAGTGTCCCTCGCCATCAGGCGAACCCACAGCGGCTACACACCTCGCAACTGTCCGGTGTAGGGGTTGAACCCCTAACCTTGGCATCAGCACAACGGATATTTAAGAACACGCGGTCTTACCCATTCAACTATGCTGACCTGCTAATTAAGTATAATATGTAAGTATAATTTGTAATTGAGCATAATTTGTAATTAAGTATAATTTGGAATTAAGTATAATTTGTTTTTGTTCTTTAAAGAAGAAGAAAATTTTGTCTACATTTAGACTTCAAAAACAACCATATCAAAGAAACCAACAAGTCCGATCATCTGATTAATGATGTACCAAGTTGACACCGAACTGTGTTTCATGCCGCTCTTCCTGTAATTGACGCATTTCTGTTGGGACGACATCGGAAATATCTGTCTTGTAGATTGTGTAATGTGACGTTAATCATCATTGCTGTCTCTATCGTTATGACGTTAGTCTTAAATAATTTCGAATAATTTTATCATTGTCATAATTATATTGAATATGATCACCATAATAGTCTTAATAATCATCGCTACAACCACAACCATTATTGTCGGCTTCATCATCACTATAACACTGCCATCATTATCACCATCTTTATCAGCATCATCGCTATAACCACTATCATCCTCATCGTCATGAATACCACACTGCCATTATCACCACCATCTTCATCAGCATCACCGCTATAACGACGATCATCATCATCACAATCACAACTAGCATCATCATCTCTACCACCATTATTTTCAATAACGTAATCATCTTTTTGTCCGAGACAATAACACGGAGCTGATACACGACTCTGGTGATCGTGCGAAATGGCAAAACATGATCGCCCACGCTTATCTGCACGGCACATGATAATGATGAATCATTTTATCACCATCGTTACCACCACCGCCATCATCTATCACCGCCATTTTCAAACTATTCAGCATCTTCTCTCTTGGTCTCTCCTTACCTGTCTCCCCATCCAACTTTCCCCAATGTGACGATATACTCCATCTTTCCTTTCTCATGACATACCCATGGAATATGGACTGTCTTCTTCTAATGTAAGTAACCATCCTCTTTGTGAGATAACTTCTTTGAATTAACCTCTATTGCTAATTCTATCCGTCCAAGGGGTTCTCATCTTTTTATAAAAGCTCAGCAGCCTACACATAATTCCTCACTTGTCTGCTAATTGTCCATGATTCGCGTCCATTAATCAGAATTTACTCTTAAGAAAGCTTTTCTTCACCTGGACTGACAAAGATCAATTGCCGAGAATATTCTTCATCTTATGAGATGCTACTTTTTCTGGGCTTATTCCACATTTAACTTCTTCTACACACCTTCCTTCCATCTGCTGTTATTCATCATCATCATCATCATCTTCCACTTTTGTCGTCAAACATCGTGGGGAATAATCGACGTCCCAACGTCAGATGGGTGGTATTGGATAATGTCATTCCGCGTGATTGCACGATGTCTTTGATGTCTTCAATGCATTTTCTTCTCGGGCGTCCTCTTGCTCTCGTAGCAGATAATCTTTGATGTAGAACCAGTGCTGGTAGTTGATGGTGTTGCAGTCTAACGTATGACAGTAGGCTGTACTACCTGCTTTCTGTTAGCACCGACTGTTGGGCTTAATTAGATATGACTGAACTACCGTATGACAGTAGGCTGTACTACCTGCTTTCTGTTAGCGCCGACTGTTGGGCTTAATTAGTTAGTTAGTTAGTCGACAGATCATCCTTGTTGCACATCGAACCATTCAGTCCATAAGTGCTCTGATCCCCTCCTCAGCAAATCCCGCAGCGTGTGGCGGCTAACGACGCCAGTTCTGTGTTGGTTTATCAATCTTCTTTGGCTTCCTGCGTAGTGTTCTTGTTTGGCCACCCCTCTTTTAATTTGCTGCTCCCGCAGTCTGGCCATTGTTGTAGATTCACAGTCATCACTTGGTTCTCGCAAAAGTCTCACTTCTCGTAGAGCATTCAGAATGTCAGCCTGGTCCATGGCGCGTCCGCCCTCCACAGTAGCCTCACCTGCGAGCTTGTCAGCCCGCTCATTTCCTTGTACTCCCGCATGACCTGGCACGAAGATGAAATTAATCTTTGCCAGCCGAGACCGCTTCAGAGGCAGCAACCATTCTCTTCGGATTGACCCCTCCTCTATCCTCTTGATCATGTTCATTGAGTCGCTAAGGAAACAAGCCCTAGTGAATGTCTGTGTCTTAATTAGATATGATAGGCTTAATTAGATATGACTGAACTACCGTATGACAGTAGGCTGTACTACCTGCTTTCTGTTAGCGCCGACTGTTGGGCTTAATTAGATATGACTGAACTACCGTATGACAGTAGGCTGTACTACCTGCTTTCTGTTAGCGCCGACTGTTGGGCTTAATTAGATATGGCTGAACTACCGTATGACAGTAGGCTGTACTACCTGCTTTCTGTTAGCGCCGACGGTTGGGCTTAGTCAGATATGACTGAACTACCGTTCCTCAATAGGCGGTACTACATGCTTCATGTTAGCGCCGAATTTTGGGCATCACTCACCAAATCAGACATACAACATTGTGCCAATGGCTTCGGGTGAAGGAGCACAATTGGGAGGGTGCAAGCCTTATCCTAGTGCGAGGAAATGCAACCTAAAGACTAAATGTTATGGCAGGACAGACCAGACCCTAAGCCTTCGCCGGCATCTGGTCTAGGATCGAAGCTCCGACAGGTAGGCAGTCAGAGCATTGCTTTGCTGAGCTGGTAGCTTCTGCAACTTGTCTTGTTCCAGACATATTGGTGTTACCTTTCCTCTGGAGTAAAATAGGCAGGCCGAGAGAGGGATCATGCTGTATGGGCAACACATGGTCTCTACAATTTTGACCAGGTTATGTGCCATGTGCATAACTCTATCCATGGTCTAGCGTAGTTATTATGTCTTATAACAAACTATCATCTGTCAATACGGCAAAGTGCCATTGTAAGATTGCTGCTGTGCACATTATTCTTATATTCTTGCTTTTATTTTATTTATATGGCCATCGATAGTTTCCTTGTATTGTGGTTATAGATGTTGTCCACTCGTGATAAAGTGTTATATATTATATTTAATGCCATGTCATTGTGGATCATTGAGGATAAAGTGATAGAGCCTTACTTTGAATGTCATTGTATAAGGCTGAGGATGAAGTGTTAGGGCCTTAAATTGAATGTCAGGATTTACATGAAGCTCTGAAGCTTTAACTGCCAGTCAGCAAGTTATGTTTGTGTTCTACTTGACACAGATTGGTTCAATAGAAGCGTCTGACATTCAAGCAGGGATGTCATGTATTTATTCTTACATTTCTTCGCTGTTGTTGTACATTTTGTTATATTCCCATGATATATTTCACATCCATTCACAAGTGGAATGCATTACCAATGTTTTCTAAGAATTCCATTCATCTGGCTCGAGCCTTTGTAAGGTTTGCGTTTCTTCTCCCTCCACAAGATCTTAATATACGTTTTGTTTTATTGTGCAATCCAATATTATAGTTTTCTTTTCCGATTCTCACGATACGTTTTCTTGTGAGCTGTGTCTCTGTTTACTGTTTTTATTTGCTTGGGTTGTCACGGAGGCCAGAAGTATGAATACACGCTGTTTGCAGTCCATCCAATCAATACATATTTAATGAAACATAGTCCAAGATCGATCTTTTATCATTCATCTTTATTACGAATGAAGCATATTATTTGTTTATTTTCCTCTTCTACCTTATGGTGCGGTCTTTTATTTTATTTATTGTGTTTGTTTAGCTTTTTGTGTTAACATATATTATTCACAATGTCTGACATATGATCACATTTACTGATCACGTGAAGCACTTTCACCGAAGTAATCTCTACCACGCCCATTTCCACCTCTACAACGTCCATATCACCTCTACCATCTCCATATCCACCTCGGCCACGTCCATATCCACCTCTATCATATCCATATACCCTATCACGTCCATATCCACCTCCACCACGAACATATACACCCCTACCACATCCATATAACATACTTCTACCACGTTTATATCCACCTCGACCACGTCCATATCCACCTCTATCACATCCATATAAACCTCCACCACGTCCATATCCACCTCGGCCACATCCATATCCACCTCGGCCACGTCCATATCCACCTCGGCCACGTCCATATCCACCTCCACCACGTCAATATCCACCTCGGCCACGTCCATATCCACCTCAGCCCGTCCATATCCACCTCCACCACGTCAATATCCACCTTGGCCACGTCCATATCCACCTCGGCCACGTCCACATCCACATCGGCTACGTCCATATCCACCTCTATCACATCCATATACCCCATCACGTCCATATCCACCTCCACCACGAACATATACATCCCTACCACATCCATATAACATACTTCTACCACGTTTATATACACCTCGACCACGTCCATATCCACCTCTATCACATCCATATACCCCATCACGTCCATATCCACCTCAACCACGTCCATTTAAACCTCCACCACATCCATATAGACATCCACCACGTCCATATCCACCTCTGCCACGCCACTATACACCTCTAAACTCAAACTGACGAGATCCTGCCCCAATCTCAGACGTTCTGTCAGTATCAGGTCCTGTAACTTTCTTGCATTATTGGCTTTCAGTGCTTCCAGCAGGAGGACCTTCTACAGCCTTAGTTTAAGTAGACACTTGCTGTCTTCCGCTGCTGGACGTTTGTATTCGTTTCTTCCATTACCTCCTCCCCCCTCCCATCACACCACCACCCCTAGTCTTTTTTCAACCACAGAAGTTAATTTATAATTAGGTCCC
Source organism: Cepaea nemoralis (assembly GCA_014155875.1). Taxonomy (NCBI): domain Eukaryota; kingdom Metazoa; phylum Mollusca; class Gastropoda; order Stylommatophora; family Helicidae; genus Cepaea; species Cepaea nemoralis. The sequence continues at coordinate 114,651 of JACEFZ010003259.1, forward strand.
AACCCAGCCTCAGATGAATAACTCTATGACCAAGTATTCCACATTTCGGATATTAAATTGAAAGGGACTGTTGTCAATACGAGATTATGACCTGACGCAATGACATGTAGCTGGATAGAGCTCCTGCTGTCTGTGGCTGTTGTTGTAACTATGGCTTTACGGTACTCATACACACGTACTGTGAGCCGAGGTGACCTGGTGGTTAGAACGCTAGCCTGCCGACCGAATGGTGAGGTGTTTGATTCCATTCGAGGCGGGGGTTTGGGTCATTGGCTGGGGGTTTCCAGGTCGATCCAGTATAACATGAGTACGAGAAATTTCTCGAGAGGAAAAGGCGGCAACCATGGTATTGACCACAACATCCATTAAGTGTCGACTGATGTCGTAACCTGGAGTTAGCACCATATACTCCACACACACAGATACACACATACACACACACACGCACACAAACATACAAAGACAGACAGCTGACTGACTAACAGGATAGATAGAGAAAGAGACTGGCCGACCGACATACAGAGACATATAAAGACAGAGACAGGGACAGACAAATAGATACACACACACACACACACAGAGAGAGAGAGAGAGAGAGATAGAGAGAGAGATAGAGAGAGAGAGAGAGAGAGAGGCAGGCACATATTGTCTAGTTCAGTGGTTCTCAACCTTTTTTGGCCAGTGCCCCCCTTCACCATATTTTCAGAACGTCATTCCCCCCTTTCATATTTCCTACCTAAAAATCCCCCCACCCCTACACAGTATACGTAAAAATGGAAGGTACATATGTTAAAACAGGTCTAGACGTCCACATAAAACGTGATTTGTTGGTCTACTTACTTTATAAAATGAATTTTAGAAGGATGAGACGTGCATAACTGTAAAGTATGAAGGGAAAAACAATATCAAGTAATCGGTTCTTGTATTAACACGATCTTGAAGTGATCTTCATCCCCCTTCCCCTCCCCCCCCCCCCCCCGGAAACCCTAAAATTCCCCCCTGTTGGGGGAATTCTCCACCGGTTGAGAACCACTGGTCTAGCTGGACGTTTCTGTCCTACCTGAAGATATAACTGTCTCTCCATTTTGTCCTCGTGTACACGTCTCACGTGTATGTCTGTATGTGTGTATATAGGCGTGTCTCTTTGCGCGCGCGACGTATGTGTGTGTATGTGTATGTTTTTGACTTGACGTTGAAAGTCACAATAACTACAGAGAGAAGGCCGCGAAGATTAACGAAGTGGAAGCAGAAGAAGAAGAAATGATTTATTATGATCATTATAAGAATATCTCGTGATACATTTTTCTCTTGCTGTCCACTGCCCATTTTCCCATTAACCCTGCCGCGTGTCGCATTCATTGATTCATTTTTGTTTGATCGTGTATTTTCTTTCCTTCGGTTGTTTGCGAACTGTTTGCTTAAGTTCCGTAGCTTGTGTAAAAACGACTCTATTGCGCAATTATGCTGCCAATATTGCTCCTGTTCTCAGCAGCATTTCTTTGACTTTTTAAATCATTGACCAAACTGTCCAGAATTCAGATCATCATTGTGCCTTGCCGACTGGCGTGGGTTTTAATGCTGCTCCGAACTTGCTTCCCAGAGAGTGCTTATTGGTCTATATATGGGTTTAGAACCAAATGCCCATAGCACCGGTAGACAGGACGGACTGGCACAATGTAATGGTAACACTGGGTCGTGAGCGCAGAGAATGGGCAGCGGGCCGCACAGACTTTGAGGTGCAACAACTGATCCAGGGTAGCATACATCAAGGTGACATAGTGATCTACACCGATGGGTCAGTGGTGAGAAGAACAGACGTAGTGTCTGGGGTTTCATTGCGAGTCTTGAAAATGGAGAGTCTGGCATATGAGGCTAGGACTTTCAGCAACAACAACAACAACATCAAAAAAACTTTATTTTGAAAGGGTTAAAAATTGGGCCTGCAGGCCCGTCTAACATTCTGCCCTTTTATCACTCTCTTTCATACATTATACCATTCACACATCATTCAAGGCTAACTGAAAACAGCAACAATATAAAAGATATGCATTATAAAAGCATGTGGAAAAATTAAAAATCAATACTACACGACTCAGTAATAGTAATAACTGGTGTGGCACTTTATTAGCTATGTGGCATATAATGACCTACCAAAAATAATAATAATAATAATAATAATAATAATAATAAGTCTTTATTTTCAAAGGGTTAAGAATTGGGCACGCAGGCCCGTCTGACATTCTGCCCTTCTTCTCTATTTCCTCTCATACATTCTTTCATTCAACATCACTTATGAAGCAACTTTTGACAACAAAAGAACATTAAAACGCATGAAAAATAATCAATAACAAATGACTCACTGAGGCAGTGTTTAACATGGGCATTATAAATACCTAAGGAGGGTGTAACGTGCCATACTTAAGGGAATGTTTTTGGCTAGTTGTCGTTTGAGATAAGTTACCATTATTGTCTATTTTGTGTTATTTGTTATGGGGGCATGTAGTCTGTACTAAGGTAGTGTTCAAACAGGTTGCGAATGTATGTATCATGATTGGTGGTGTCTTTGATTTCTGTGGAAGATTGTTCCACAACTGAGCGGCAGAGTATGCTAAGCTTGTTTTATATAAGTCTATCCTAGGTTTAGGGACATGAAGTATATTTAGTCGTTCGCTATGTCTAGCGTTATATTTAAACAATGGCCAAAGGTAGCTTGGAGCATTTTGAAATAGGATTTTGTGAATTAGTTTGGTCTTATTAAAAAGCAGGCGCTTGTGGAGTGGCAGTAACCGGAGACGTTTATATAGATTACTTCTATTATTAAGGGGGAAGGTAATCCGTACTGAGATAGTGTTATGAGAATGGAGGTGGGGGTAGTCACAGGAGCATTCCGTTGGTTAGAGGAGAGCACTGCAACACACATTGTCTTCATCACAGACTGAAGGGGTATGCTTAGTAAGGTGGAGAACGGAATGTTTCGTGTGGAATGGCTCACCTCGCTTCCTAGGTCGCAGATTGTGAGAATTGTATGGATGTTTTGCCCTGGCTATGCGGGAATGCGGGGGGAATGGACAGGCTGATAGGCTTGTAGGGAATGCACCTCTTGGTGATACAGGGACGGAATCAGAACTGAACGTGCCAACACAGGGACGGAATCAGGACAGGTCGTGCCAAAACAGGGACGGAATCAGGACAGGTCGTGCCAACACAGGAATGGAATCAGGACAGGTCGTGCCAACACAGGGACGGAATCAGGACAGGTCGTGCCAACACAGGGACGGAATCAGGACAGGTCGTGCCAACACAGGGACGGAATCAGGACAGGAAGTGTAGACTAGCGCTGGGTGGACATGCACTGAGAATAGTTTCCCTAGACCGGCGTAGACTGGCGCTAGATGGACCGGGTTTTATAGTGTTGTAGGTCATGGCATTGTTCAGAACGAAAAGTTCGGTCTGTACGATGAGACCGTGCAAAGTGACCCGCCATGAAGCGTTGGTCACATGAGAGTGAAAAGCTCCTGAAAAGACGAAGCGTCCCCTTCAAGATCAGCCGGGGTTGAGTCACGATCAAGTGTGGACCTGGTCCCACTGCAAGTAACGATGGCCATAGATTGTACCGCTACTAGATTGTTGGAGTATTACTGTATCAGTGTTAGTTAGTTCCGTCGGACAATTGTGATTGTATAAACGAATTGTGTCATATTCATAGACGATAGAGTTTGGAAAACGTCATCTGAGTTAAGTTGTTAATAGTTGCGTTCTAACAGTTCATAGTTGAGTTGGTACAGAAACAAAAGGTAACATTATGTATACGTGGCCAACCATCATGGTGAGATGATAATAGCGCCACTTAAGGTTATGAAGTCGTCGATATGCAGCCAGAAGAAGTGAACGAGCTTGAGACAAAGAATTCATAGTAAACATAAAGTTCCCGGAGTTGCAAGAGAAAATAATGATGTAAACTTCAGCAGTTCTCCGATAATACGTAAATCGCAGGAGACCATAGACCTCTCCGTGGCAAGGGCCTCATGTAGTCCTGCTGTAGATTGTGTAGTGAAGACGGAGACAACCCTACGACAACACGATAAATTCATTAGTTGAATGCCTGACAGCGATTTGGGTTCCCGTGTAATTGTTTGCGGTTCCATTCTGTAGACAGCGGTTATTTCAGGTTGACAGCATGTAATGACTGGTGTCTGGACAACTTGGGATAGTTGCTATATTTATTTTATTGATTTAGAAGTCGAAGAGGAAGAAGAGAAATGAGAATGAGAGAGAAGAATTGAGAACAAGAGAGGGACAAGAGAGAGAACGAACGAACGAACGAACAGACTTTATTTTCAAAGGGTAACAAATTGGGCACGCAGGCCCGTCTTACATTCGGCCCTTCCAATCACTCATCTTTCTTTCATCAACAGTGCATAGGAAAAAAACATTGTCACATGAATTTTGTAAACATAAACAATGCATATTACTATGTTATGAGACACATCCACCACCAACCCACACATCCCCCATTCACTCCAACTCCCCCACCCAACCACACACACATACAATACATTCCCCAACCCATCCACCACATCCCTACACCTACACATCTCCCCACCCACACACACCTCTCACCCACCACACATCCCATCCACCCACACCCCAAGCACACATACATTCAATAACCCACACATCCCCCACCTACACACATCTCCCCACCCACTCACATATCCTCTACCCGTCCCATTTCCCACCAACAATCAATCACCCAATATCCTCCTCCACCCACACACCTCCAACCACCCAACCAAACACACATTCCTCAGCCACACACACATCTCCCCGTCAACTCACATATTCCGCACCTACCCACACACAAATTCCGCACTCACCCACATAATCTCCCATCTCCCCCAGCCCACTCACAGATCCCGAGCCCACACCTACAAACATCCCCGACCATCTCCTAACCTGCACACACTCATCCACCCACATATCCTCTACCCACCCACACATCCTCTACCCACCCATCCCCCAACCAAACATCCCTTAACCACACACCCTAACTAATATACAATCACCCACCCACACATCCTCTACCCAACCACATATCCGCCACCCAACCACACATCCTCCATCCATCCATTCCCCCAGCCACACATCCCTTAACCACACACCCCTACCCATATACACACACATCCCCACCAACGCACAATCTCCCCACCCATACAAACATCCCTCACACACATCCCCACCCACCAACACATTCCCCATTCACAAACACACACCTCCCATCCACGCACACACAGCCCATACATTCATCCCCTCACACATCCCTAGACACCCGTACTTATCCCTCAACCACTAACACCCACACATCCCTTACCCACTCATCAACACATACATCTCATATGTACCCACCCACACTCACACATCCCAACCACCCATCTAAGCACACATCCCCCACCCTCACACACATCCTTCACCCACCCACAAGCCCAACCACACCTTCACCCACCCACACAAACATCATTTATCCACACCCAGCTCCCCTCCCACACAATACCACACCCCAAAGACACATCCCTCACCCACACACACATCTATCCACACATCTCCTACCCATCCACACATCCCCCAACTACAATCACCCTCACTACCCACACATACATCCTCTATCCAGCCACACACACCCCCACCCAGCCAGACATATCCCCCACCCACACACACATCTCCAAATCCATCACCCACACCCATCACGCACCCCTCCCCCAACCCACACACATCCCCCACACACATTCACCCACACATCTCTCACCCACACACACTCCCGACCCATCCACCCAAACATCCCACACCCATACACATCCCTCACCCACACACATATCCCCAAACCCACAACCACCCCCACCTGCACACATCTCCCACCCACCACATATCCCCACACCCACATCTCCCCACCCACACATATACCCCCACCCATCCCATAACCCACCATCAATCATCCACCAACATATCCTCCTCCACCCACTCACCCACAACCACCTAGACAAACACACATCCCCACCCACAAACACATCTTCCCATACACCCATATATCTCGCACGCACCCACACACAAATCACCCACCCACCCACACACAAATCCCCCACCCACCCACACAAATCCACCCCGCCCACCCACACATCCTGAGCCCACCCACACACATCACGAATCCACCCACACACACATCTCCCGATCCCCCAACCTACTATTATGATCAAACTCCCACACTTTACACACACATACAGTGACGATTGTCGTGAGCATTGTCGCAAAATTGTAAAGAAAATGGAGAAAAATTGTACATATACAGTTTGTAACTTAAAAATTAGTGATGCAATTCAACTCTCTCTCTCTCTCTCTCTCTCTCTCTCTCTCTCTCTCTCTCTCTCTCTCTCTCTCTCTCTCTCTCTCTCTCTCTCTCTCTCTCTCTCTCTCACTCACTAACGCTCTCACTCACATTACAGTAATGTTATATTATATATGATAAAATCAAGTGTCATACATACAAAATGATAATGTGAAAGATGAAAATACACAAAAAATATGGAATGGCATGTTACAGGACATGCGAGCACTGAATTCTCTCTCTCTCTCTCTCTCTCTCTCTCTCTCTCTCTCTCTCTCTCTCTCTCTCTCTCTCTCTCTCTCTCTCTTACACAAACACACACACATTCCCCACACACACATATCCCTCACATACACACCCATACATACATCCTCACATCTAGACAAATACATGATGCCTCACATGATCACTGAAACTAATAAGAACAAACTCCCACACTTTACACACAATTGAGACACTGACGATTGTCGTGAGAATTCTCGCAATTGCAAGAAGTGGAGAAAAAAATTGTACATATACATTATGTAGCGTAAATTTAGTGATGCAATTCAACTCTCTCTTTTGTTTCTCTCTCCCTCTCTCTCTTGCTTGCGCTCTCTCTCTCTCTCTCTCTCTCTCTCTCTCTCTCTCTCTCTCTCTCTCTCTCTCTCTCTCTCTCTCTCTCTCTCTCTCTCTCTCTCTCTCACACACACACACTAACTCTCTCACTCACATCACAGTAATGTTATATTATACATGATAAAATCAAGTGGCATACAAAATGATAAGATGAGAATTAAAAAAAAAAATATGGAATGGCATGTTACAGGACAATCAGGTGGCATTAAACGATACCTCGTAATATGAAAGATGAGAATACATAAAAAATATGGGAATAGCATGTTACATGACATGCGTGGGCTCAACTCTCTCTCTCTCTCTCTCTCTCTCTCTCTCTCTCTCTCTCTCTCTCTCTCTCTCTCTCTCTCTCTCTCTCTCTCTCTCTCTACATCCACTCTCACTCTCATCTCTCTCTCTCTCTCTCACTTACACTCACTAACTCTCTCACTTGCTTTACAGTAATTTACATGAATTCATTTTATGCATATTAAAATCAAGTGCATCAAAATGATAATATGAAAAAAAATGAGAATACACAAAACATATGGATCAGCATGTTAGATGACATGCGTGCGCTCAACTCTCTCTCTCTCTCTCTCTCTCTCTCTCTCTCTCTCTCTCTCTCTCTCTCTCTTCTCTCTCACACACATGTACATACACACACCCACACACATCATACCCACGCAATACACACACCTGCACACATCCATATACTTACTCACACGTACTCACATAACACCCGAATATACACTCCCTCGCATACACTGCATGCATGCACACTTACACATACAAAGATATACAATACATACACGAGCACACACAACACACACACACTCATCCATACACACATACACACACGCACATCCATATAAACGCATATAAACACATGAACGCACACCTTAACACACGTACAGACATACACACAGAGTCACACACAGATACACACATGTACACACATATACACCCATACACACATCCAGACATGCACACACATACATCACACTTTCTCATGCACTCTCTCATTCACCCACGCTCTCTCTTTTACACACTCACTCGCCCTCACACTCACTCATTCGCGCACATACACGCATACCCACAAATTCTCTCTCACTCACTCACGCTCCCTTATTCACTCATTTACTCGATGACTCTCTAACTCACACTCACTCACTAACTTTCACACTCTATCACACAGACAGGCAGACATACAACACACCCACTCTCTCAGATTCACTCATTCTCTAACTAAATCTCTCACACATATGTCCACACACTCACTCACTTTTACACTCACTCAGGCACACGCGCATGCATACTCTCTCACTCTCACTCATACTAATTCTTCCACTCACACTCTTTCTCACTCACTCTCTCACCCACTGTCTCGTTCACACACATACAGTGAAGAATGATAGTGGAAAAATGATACTAGTAGGTGACTTATGGAGGCATATAGTCGGTATGAAGTAAGTATTGAAAGAGGTTTCGGTTGAATGTGTAGGGACTCATTGGTGTTTTCAGTTCTGGTGGAAGGCTATTCCACAAGTGAGCACCAGAATATGCGAAACAAGTTTTGTATAAGTCCAATCTAGGCTTAGGAAGCTGTAATAAATTTAAGCGCTTACTGTTCATTGCATTAGATTGAATTAACGGTAGAAGATACTCTGGGGTATTTTCAGATATAATTTTATTCACTAATTTGGCTTTGTTAAAAAGGAAGCGCTTTTGAAGTGGTAGAAGTCTTAGATGGCTGTATAATTTATTACTTTCAACGTGCTTTATGCTAGAAACTAGACGTATAGCGCGGTTTTGAAGCGAACACAATCGTTTCATATTAGATTTAGGGCAGCCATCCCAGACTGTGGAACAATAATCGAGAGGTAATTGGATATAGGATGCGTAGAATATTTTACGTGTGCTTTCATCCAAAAAGTGTTGAATTTTAGCAAGTTGGTAAACTTTTTGTGCTATTCTCTTGGTAAGGGCGTGAACATGAGGGCTCCAGTTTAAATGTCTGTCAATTAAAAGACCTAATGTTTTATGTTCATTTACATTAATTATAGGTAACGTGTCCACGTGGAGCTCGAGCGGTGTCCCAGTTATGGCTAGGGTCTGTAGTTTTTGTCTGGTCGTTATTAGCATGGATTTGGTTTTGTCGATGTTAATTAACATGCGATTTTCATTGCTCCATCTACTAAGGTTGTCAAGTTCGTTTTGTAAAGAGCTCTCTAAGTCACAAAGGCTCTCTTGACTTGTGTAAATAGTGCAGTCGTCCGCAAATAGATCACACGAAGTATTGAGGTATAAAGGAAGATCGTTAATATACACTGCAAAAAGCAGCGGACCTAGTATTGAGCCCCGAGGCACCCCAAAATTAAATTGTGTGGGTCTTGATAGACAGTTATTGAAGGACACTACTTGTTGTCTGTCTGATAAAAATGACGTAATTAGGTTCACCATATTGGTGCTAGTCTTCATGTGTTTTAATTTTCTAATTAAAATATCATGATCTACCATATCAAAGGCCTTTTTAAAGTCTACAAATACTGCTCCACAAATGTTGCCATTGTTGATACAAAGATGCCAGTTATCGGTCATTTTTGTAAGGGCACTATGGCAAGAAGAGAGAGAGAGAGAGAGAGAGAGAGAGAGAGAGAGAGAGAGAGAGAGAGAGAGAAAGAGAGAGAGAGAGACAAACAGAGAGAGAGAGAGAGAGAGACAGACAGAGAGAGAGAAAGAGAGAGAGAGACAAACAGAGAGAGAGAGAGTGAGTGTGTGTGAGAGAGAATGAGAAAACGTGAGAGAGAATCATCCATCACGTGCCATGCCGATAAGCGTCGGCGATCATGTTCTGCCATCTGACTCGATCACTAGAGTCGTGGATCAGCTCCTTGTTCCTATATCGACCATGCCACGTGGCCAAGCCATCCAGGTATTTACTTCTCGGTCTTCCCCTGGGTCTCTCCCCTTCGATCTTGCCAGTCGTCAGCAAGTTCTCCAATTCATTTCTTCTCATAACATGCCCAAAAAAGTTTGACTGCCTACGTCTAATGTCTCTAATCAGTTTACGATCATCATTTGTTTCTTGAAGGACTTGTTCATTGTTTTTTCTGTCTGTCCATGGTATTCTTTGCATTTTCCTCAGAAACCACATTTCCACAGCCATCAGATGTTTTTCAGCTTGACTGCTTATTATTCACGCTTCACATCCATACAAAAGTATAGGTTCGATGTAGCACTTCAACACTCTTTTGCTCGTTTCAATTGATATCTTTTTATTGGTCAGTATGTTTTTCATCTTGCAAAAGGCCACCTTCACCATGGCGATTCTTGTTCTAAGAGAGAGAATGGGAGATGAGAAAAGGAACTAGTGGCCGAGAGAGAAATTTGGAGAAAATGAAGTAGAATGAGAGAGAAAAATATGAATGCCTTAACACGTCAGATGTCCAATATTTAATTAAATGTTGTGTCTGTTTGTTATATTCGGGTAAATTCCTATTTCTGTTACCCATCTTCGATTACATATTATCGTTGACCACAAATATTTCTCTACTTTAAATTATTATACACTGATCGTTTTTAATACATTCAAAAATAATCTGAATACGTTATGTTGTCTCTTCCCAAACCTTTACTATTATAACCGAGATTTTGGTTTTGCACTTTCCATCAACATAACTCAAGAATAGAAACAGAGTGCCCCATACCTCTATTTTTATAACCAACATTTTATCTTCGCACTTTCCATCAACATAACACGAGCATGGATACAGAATGCCTCTACTATACTATACCTTTACTATTGCAACCGAGATTTAGTCTTTACACTTTCCACCAACATACCTTAAGAATGGAAACAGAGTGCCTTATACCTCTACTATTGTAACCGAGATGTTGTCTATACACTGTCCATCAACATAACTCAAGAATGGAAACGGAGTGCCTAATTCTTCTCTATTGTAACCTATATTTTGACTTTGCACTTTCCATCAACATAACTCAAGAATGAAAACGGAGTGCCCCATACTTCTCTATTGTAACGGAGATTTTGACCTTTGCACTTTCCACCAACATAACACGAGCATGGAAACAGACTCCACTTCCAGAAGCTTCCTGTCTGCATCGATTACGCAGCCGAGCAAACCACGTGACGGAGCACGGAGACAAGAACTAAAGTGCTATTGTTAGGACTTTCCTTGAGGAAGCTCATTGTTGGTGATTATGTTCAGAGTATCTTTAGCTAGCCACGCACAGATAAACAAAGGACTTATCTGAATAACAGAAGAACAGAAGAACAGGTTACAACAAAGAAACAGGTGCACATCAAAGTGAACGGAAGCAATCTGACACAAGTTGAGTCGCGTTGGACTCGAGCATAGTCCATGATGGATTGCATTTTGCTTAGTTGCTAGCTTTCTTGTTGCCAATGTCCCTCGCCATCAGGCGAACCCATACCGACTTCTGAGTTACTTGTCATTTACGTCCCGAAGCTAAGGACGAAAGTCAGCATTTTATTCCAACTGACCGGTGTACGGGTTGAACTTGATACCTTGCCATCAGCACATGGAAAGTTGAAGAGCGAGCGCTCTTATCCATTCTGCCATGCCGATCTCATCCTTCATGTTTAAGCACATGTGTTTCTACAGTCGCTATCTTTTTGATCGGCAGCCATGCCTCCTATTCCATTACTGCACTACTGGCACCTGGCCGCCGTGACCGATGATAGTTTGCTACATTGTGTTGGCACCTGGCCGCCATTGTACTGGCACCTGGCCGCCGTGACAGACGATAGTTTGCCAGCATTGTGTCGGCACATGGCCGCTGTGACAGACAATAGTTTGTTACACTGTGTTGGCACTTGGCCGCCGTGACAGACAATAGTTTGTTACATTGTGTTGGCACCTGGCCACCGTGACAGACAATAATTTGTTACACTGTGTCGGCACTTGGCCACCGTGACAGACGATAGTTTGTTACACTGTGTTGGCACTTGGCCACCGTGACAGACAATAATTTGTTACACTGTGTTGGCACTTGGCCGTCGTGACAAACGATAATTTGTTACACTGTGTTGGCACTTGGCCGCTGTGACAGACGATAATTTGTTACACTGTGTTGGCACTTGGCCGTCGTGACAGACGATAGTTTGTTACATTGTGTTGGCACCTGGCCACCGTGACAGACAATAATTTGTTACACTGTGTTGGCACTTGGCCGTCGTGACAGACGATAGTTTGTTACATTGTGTTGGCACTTGGCCGTCGTGACAGACGATAGTTTGTTACATTGTGTTGGCACCTGGCCACCGTGACAGACGATAGCTTGTTACATTGTGTTGGCACTTGGCCGTCGTGACAGACGATAGTTTGTTACATTGTGTTGGCACTTGGCCGCCGTGACAGACGATAGTTTGTTACATTGTGTTGGCACCTGGCCACCGTGACAGACGATAATTTGTTACATTGTGTTGGCACTTGGCCGTCGTGACAAACGATAGTTTGTTACATTGTGTTGGCACCTGGCCGTCGTGACAGACGATAAATTGTTACACTGTGTTGGCACTTGGCCGTCGTGACAGACGATAGTTTGTTACATTGTGTTGGCACTTGGCCGTCGTGACAGACGATAGTTTGTTACATTGTGTTGGCACCTGGCCACCGTGACAGACGATAATTTGTTACACTGTGTTGGAACTTGGCCGTCGTGACAGACGATAGTTTGTTACATTGTGTTGGCACCTGGCCACTGTGACAGACGATAATTTGTTACACTGTGTTGGCACTTGGTGGTCGTGACAGACGATAGTTTGTTACATTGTGTTGGCACATGGCCACCGTGACAGACGATAATTTGTTACATTGTGTTGGCACTTGGCCGTCGTGACAGACGATAGTTTGTTACATTGTGTTGGCACTTGGCCGCCGTGACAGACGATAGTTTGTTACATTGTGTTGGCACCTGGCCACCGTAACAGACGATAGTTTGTTACATTGTGTTGGCACCTGGCAATCTTGACAGACTATAGTTTTTTACATTGTGCTTCAAGACATGGCATAATAGCTACAACCCATGGTATGATCGAGGGATGGAGTTATACCTCTTCATTATAATAAACAAAACAAGGTATAGAACATAATCAACCATACATGGTATAGAATATAATAAACAAAATAAGATATAGAACATAATCAACCATACATGGTATAGAATATAATAAACAAAATAAGTTATACAACATAATAACCAGTATTAGTGTAGTACAGCATTAGTAATGAAAGGTAATGAATGCAACCAACAACATTACATACAAAACAGAAACAACAATGCAAGAAGTATATATGACAGAACCAACAAGACAATGGGTATAGAACTCAATCAACAATAAATGGTATAGCACAGAATGGTAAAGAGAAGGTATAGTACAGAATAAACAATGTAAGATATTACACATAAATGAGGAAAATTTGGTGGAACTACGGTAAAGCTGTGTAAATGTAAACAATATAAAATAGCATGCAGTAATGTAGCTTGACAGAACAGAATTAAAACACACACAGGACGTTGCGGCGATTAGCCTTCATCAGTGCCATAGATTACTTCCACTATTCCATGGTATAGTTTAGCTCATTTTATCTAGGTTGAATTTTCTCAATAATCAATGTGAATTGAACAGCAGAACTATTAAAATTGTTCATGAACAACGCCGACACGCAGGCCACATTTTGAGTCTGTGTTGAAGCACCGTACTGCATACAACATGCAGAGAACTCCACATAAACTCTCTATCTCGCATTACATTGCATCTCCTTTACAGTCCCTATTAACCAGCACAAAACTAAAGTCTAGCATGTCATTGCCCTATGCTGTCTAACTATAGTTCACATTTATAGAACATCTTCTTACTTAAACTACTTACGCCACACTTGAAGCTTATTACGTTATTCGTTGGATGACCTTTCGGTGACTCTGAACCAACGGTCCATCAACTCTTATTTCATTCTCTCCTTCTGTCCGTGTTCTGTGCTGAATCCCTTTCCGTCCTCATTTCATCTCTGCTTCTTCTTGCATTCCTCTTTTCCTTATATTCTTTGAATGTTCACTCCCTTTCGTCATTCGCATCTCAAGCTCTTGTCCCGCTGATAACTCTGTGCCTTCCTCCTTTCCTCTGTGGTTTACGTCTGTGTTCATATGACGTCCCGTTTCCAATATCAACACGCGTATATTCATTGTCCGTGCCGCACTTGTAATTTCAGTTCTTCCTAAATCTTTATTTTTGACGTGCGCCGTATGGCACTTACCCCCCCCCCCCCCCCCCCCCCCACCTATAATTAAAATGTTGTAAACATTTTTCCTACCATCTCAGTCTTCCAGTCTTTGACATACGTCGCAGTAGTCGAACATACCTGTCATATTGGTCCATGGTCGCACATCTCCGTCTACCTTGTCCACTACAGGTCGCACATCTCCGTCTACATTGTCTACTGAAGGTTGCACATCTCCGTCTACCTAGTCCACTACAGGTCGCACATATCCGTCTATGTTTCTGTAATAAAGCGTATCCACTATCTTTACAACCCATTCCATTGTGAATAGTTGAAGTGCCATGAACGACATCACAAAACAAATTTATAAATCGGACACATATCACATCTATCCCCGTAGACAATGTGTGGCTCCAAACTCCTTATTATATCAGAGAATTGAAGTCCAGCATACTAAGATCCCAATGTCTCCCACGACATCCCTAGTAGCTTCTTAAATGTGTGTGTTCACCACATCCAGCCTCCACTGACATCATTGTTAATTGAATCACTCATGCCTTCGCTGTGTATCTTCATAGTCGACTTTCCCATAATCCAATGTGCGTATGACCTGACTACAGTTGACATAACTTCTGTGCTTCGACTTCGACTGTTCCGTGTAATGCTTCATGTAGGGTTCTCATATGTGTATATTTCTTGTCGGCACTTTCTAATGTTGTTTCTGTATATTCTTCGTTGACATCTGTGGCTTATGAATATAGCTGCCCAATATTTACCTATAATATTTAATCCTATTCATCACATAATAATAGCATTATTATGTTAATTACCTAGATAGCCACTATTCCTTTCGTACTCATTCCTCCTGTTCATGAAATAACTGCCTGTTAAAATATGAACAATAATACCCTAATTAACGCAATAATATAATTGCAATAAACTCAATGAATATTTAAAATCAATTAATTTCCTTATAAGTCAAATCCGTAGTAACTTTTGCATCATGTGTCTTACCTATGATACTATTGTCGTAATGTGACTTGGCTTACTGACCTGTGGAATTTGTGTTAATGTGTACCTAATATATGTAATGTCATGACAAAATAACAATGATACAGCATGCAATAAATGAATAATGCATTACATGAAATAATGACAACTCTTGTTCTTTTCTTTTGTTTTGTCATGTTTTTTTTTGTTTTTTTTTTTCATTTTCATGAATTTTTTTTTTCATGAATTCATCTTTTTTTCATTTTCATGAATTTTTTTTTTTTAGGAATTCATAATTTTTTTCAATTTTCATGAATTTCATTTTTTTCTGAATTCATATTTTTTTTCCTTCAAATCAGTGAAACATCATGAATATTTCTTAATACTACTACAATTACTACTATTATTACTTATCCGAATAACGACGATTTTCGCTCGCCGAAAACTTGCAACGTGGGATTACATTTCGTCTGCTCCAGATCTCATTTGACTACCAATGACATGTACTAATAGTCATCTTTCCGCACTGATATTGCCGTATTATAAATATGTCTGTAACAATAATAACCCAAATATGTATGTATCTGAACCAATCAATATTGACATAGTTATAACATAGTTATTAATAATTGCTAACATCAATTACTACCAGCTGTTTTCCGATGGTCCTAACCGTTTGTTCAGAGTATCAGATTTGTTCAAACACCCTTTATGAGTTGCTATATTGTGGATGATGCGTACAAGCTGCTCGACCATGTGAATTGTTGTATTGTATGTATATATTATTGACATACTGTGATGTATGTGGTTGACTGATATGTTATATGTGTTTGACGTATTACGTGATTGTAACGAATTGCACGCCCTAAATCGTATATGTAACTAGCTGTATATATATTGTGTCGTTTAATTAGAATATAAGTGAAATACATACACAACACGCACACACACACACACACACACACAGAGAGAGAGAGAGAGAGAGAGAGAGAGAGAGAGAGAGAGAGAGAGAGAGAGAGAGAGAGAGAGAGAGAGAGAGAGAAATCTCGACAGATTTATACAGACAGAATTCAGTGTTCATAAATCTGTCGCTGTGTGTACTGCATGTGTATCTAATGGATGTATCTGTCTTGACTTGTTTTAATCTATTTAATTTATGTTTCTTTAATGTGTAGAACTGGGCAGTGATTCTCATCTTCCTGTGTGACATATGTTGTTACTGATTTATAATCATCTATTTGACGTGTTCTTTCCTTCCGTTCTTCATCGGACAAACCTAGATATTTCCAATACCGATTCCAATTCCTGATTTTCACATCCCGTATTCTTTTGTGTCGTTTTGTCAACTTGAGTTTCGGGAATACTTTGTTGTTTCCATTCTGTTAGTAAAGTGTCTGTGTTGGTATAATGGGTTTGTGATATCTTTGGCGGCGTTTCTTCATGCCAGTTTGCTTTCGTATAGTCTGCCATATCTGTTTGTCGTGGTTTGGCTGTCTTTTTCGACCGACGCTGTTGTCTGCTGTTCTTTCTGTATGTCTCCTCATCATCTGAGCTTGACTCATATCTTCTAGCTGTACATCCGTGTATGTGATCTACGTTACTCTAATCTAAGTATGGCGCAAAGAATTGTTTAATCATTGCTGTGCTGTCACTAAATGAAGGACTAATACGCCTACAATTCTCAATACTAAATGTAACTTTCTCAAGTTCTGCTTGAGTTAGGTTCGATCTTATTGGTAATGAATCCCAAGTAATTTCTGTCTGTGTTACCTCTTGTAAATTGTTATTGGATGTCTTTTGTGTATTGTCTTTACTACTATCTGTCAATTCAGTGTTTATTGCTTGACTGGTTAGCTTTTGGTTTCCTGTGCAGTTTTCCTTTATTTCATACATGTTGGTTTCTATTTCTGAATCATCGCTTGCGTCAGGTATCTTTTTGTCTTCTGTCGAGAAAATTAATTCTGCGTAATTTCCTTCATGTATTTTCATGTTGTCTTTTCCCCATTGTTCTACTTCTTGGGCGGTACACTCTTTTACTCCAGGAATGTTTCCCACAATTAATTCCGTCGTTGGTTGTGGTAGTACTGCCGCTGTTACACGTCCTTGATAGTATGGGCAATTTATGTCTGTCCATGCCACATCAAATTGTGCTTTCGATCCACCAAATGTTCTACATATGACTTTCTCATTGGTGTAATCCTCCTCTTTCTTAGTTTGTTAGTCAGGTCTTAGTCAGATATGACTGAGCTACCGTATGACAGTAGACGGTACTACCTGCTTTCTGTCAGCGCCGAATGTTGGGCTGCGCTTACCAAACCCGACACCCCACATTGTGCCAACGGCTTCGGGCGGAAGAGCGCAATCGGGAGGGTACTAGCCTTATCCTGGTGCGAGGAAATGCACCCCAAAGACAAAATAAGTCATGGCAGGGCAGACCAGGCCCTAAGCCTTGGTTGGCAGCTGGTCTAGGATCGAAGCTCCGACAGGCGGACAGTTAGAGCATTGCTTTGCTGATCCGGCAGCTTCTGCAGCTTTTCTTGTTCCAGATTATAGGTGTTAACTTTCCTCTGGAGTGAACTAGGCAGGCCGAGAGAGGGATCATGCTGCATGGGCAACACATGGTTTCTTTATTTTAGACCAGGCTTTGTGCTATGGAGAGGCAATACTCCACCCCTGGTCTTAACCTGTCTCGGAATCAAAGCGAGAGGCAACTGTTACGGGTTATAAGTCCTTGTCAGTTGGCGTAGACATGGGGCGCCACGCGTTGCCTCTGACGGTGGGAGACACCTACAGGTGTCACTGATCAGCTACCGCCCGCCACAAGCTGGGCAGCCCCCAGCCAATTGGGCGCTGATCCGCCACAGCCTGCCTGCTTCAATGGGTGCTTGGGGCTAGGACAAAATCTGAATCGCAGGCTGTAAAACCAATGCACCAGGTACTAATAAAAAGAATAGAAACCTCAAGCTACGGCTTGCAACCTGGAACGTGAGAACCATGTGTCCAGGATTTTCCACTGACTTGACAAATATTGACGATGTGAGAAAAACGGCTGTGATTGATGCTGAACTCAATCGTCTTAACATTGATATTGCTGGCCTGCAGGAGACTCGCCTCGCTCAGGAAGGATCACTCAGGGAAAACAATTACACCTTTTTTTGGAAGGGAAGAGGGCAGGCAGAAAAAAAGGCAACATGGTGTGGGCTTTGCAGTGAAGAATTCGCTACTGGGAATGATTGATATCCAGCTGGAGGTAATGAAAGATTATTATCACTGCGCTTGGCAACCTCTTGTGGATTTTCCACCATTCTCACTGCATATGCACCGACACTCGCTTCCTCTGATGATGTGAAGGATACGTTCTTTGAGCAGCTAGACTCTGCGATCAAGGCAGTTCCAAAATCCGACTACATTTATATGCTCGGTGATTTCAATGCTCGTGTGGGCAAGGACTCGAGTTCATGGCCAGTGTGCCTTGGAAAATACAACATCGGTCGCATGAATGATAATGAGCAAAGGCTGCTGGAGCATTGCACTAGAAATGACCTATGTATTACAAACTCTTTTGTTAAAACAAAAGAGATGCATAAGGTCACATGAAACATCCAAGATCCAGCCATTGGCATCAGCTGGACTTCATTATCACACGGAGACAACCACGGAGTTACCACAGTGCTGACTGTGATACAGATCATTCTTTGGTTGTTGCAAGGGTTAGACTGAGACCAAAGAGAATCTACACAGCTAAACACAAGTCTAGCCCTAGGATTAATATTACTAACACTCACGATCCTGGAAAGTGCTTTGAATTTCAACAGCAACTTGAAGACGCTTTCAATGATCCATCAGAAAATTGTATAGTAAATGATAAATGGAGTAAACTTAAGGAAACTATTTATAAAACAGCGGTAGGGGTTTACGGCACTGTGGATCATAAGAGGCAGGACTGGTTTGCGGCAAACAGCCAGATACTGCAGCCCTTGATTGATAAAAAGAAGATAGCTCTCTTAAGAAGCAAGGAAAGACCAACGCGTAACACTCTGAGTGAGCTGAAGCAAGCGAGGAAGGATGTACAAAAGGCTGCCAGGCAGTGTGCGAATGATTATTGGATCAAGTTATGTGAGTCCATTCAAATCGCAAGTGATAAGGGAAACATCAGAAGCATGTATGAAGGGATAAAGAAAGCCTGTGGTCCAATGATCAAAAGAAGTGCACCGCTGAAAACCTTGACTGGAGAAATCATCACTGATAAGAAACAGCAGATGGATAGATGGGCCGAGCACTATTTAGAGCTTTACTCAAATGAGACCACGCTAGCGGATGATGCCCTCAACGCCATAGAGGCCCTGCCAACTCTTGACCACCTGGACACACTTCCCACTATAACAGAAGTTAAGTGTGCTATAAATGAGCTTGCATCTGGCAAGGCTCCAGGTAAGGATGGGATTCCAATAGAGGTAATCAGGAGTGGGCAAGACACACTCGCTCTACAGATCAACCAGCTAATAGAGCTATGCTGGCGAGAAGGACAAGTCCCACAGGATTTCAAAGATTCAAACATCATAACGCTGTACAAGAACAAGGGAGATCGGAGCGACTGTAACAACTATAGGGGTATCTCACTTCTGTGTATTGTTTGGAAAGTATTTGCCAGAATTGTCCTGCACAGACTTCACGTCCTGGGAGATCAAGTCTTCCCCGAATCACAGTGCTGCTTCCGTCAGAACCGGTCTACCATTGATATGATATTCTCATTGCGACAGATGCAAGAAAATGCCGGGAACAAACTCAGCCACTGTTTATTGCCTTCATTGACCTCACAAAGGCATTCGATTTGGTCAGTCGTGAGGGTCTGTTCAAAGCACTAAAGAAGATTGGCTGCCCACCAACTCTTCTGTCCATTGTGGAACCGTTCCACACAGGCATGAAGGGTATAATCAAGTGTGATGGCTCAACTTCAGAAGAGTTTGAAATCAAGAGTGGAGTTAAGCAAGGTTGTGTACTAGCCCCCACCCTCTTTGGGATATACTTTTCACTTCTACTGAAATATGCCTTTCGTGATCAGGATGACGGTATATACATTCACTCACGCTCAGATGGTGGCCTCTATAATGCTCAGAGATTGAAGGCCAAGACCAAAATTAGCAAGGTACTAATCAGAGAGTTGCTTTTTGCGGATGATGCTGCGATTACGACCCACTCTGAGGAAGAATTACAACATCTACTATCTGCATTCTCCAATGCTTGTTCTGAATTTGGTTTAACAATTAACAAAAAGAAGACGCAGATTATGTCACAAGGTGCACATGGTGTATCATCAATCTTTATTGACGACGCCGAACTGGAGATAGTTGACCATTTTACATATCTAGGATCAGAGGTAAATAGCAAATTATCCCTCGATCAGGAAATCAACATCAGGATTGGCAAGGCAGCAACAACAATGAACATGTTAGCAAAAAGAGTATGGGAGAACAGGAAGCTTACTGCAAAAACAAAAGTCCTCGTCTACCAAGCCTGTGTCCTTAGTACTCTTCTTTATGGCAGTGAAACCTGGACAACTTACTCACGCCAAGAGAAACGTTTAAACAGCTTTCATATGCGAAGAATACTCGGTATTAATTGGCAAGACAAAATCACAAATACTGAAGTATTGGAAAGATCAGGTTGTGTGACAGTTTATTCCATGCTCAGTCTTCGTAGACCTAGATGGATAGGACACGTTAGGAGGATGGATGATGGTAGAATACCAAAGGACATCTTTTTGGTGAATTATAAACGGGTAGGAGATCTCAGGGTCGGCCTCTACTACGATACAAAGATGTGTGTAAACGGGACATGATTGATACAGGCATTGATAATGCACATTGGGAGCACGTCGCCGCTGAACGTGTTGCATGGAGGGCAACTATCAGAAATGGAATAAAGACAAAGGAGAAAATGATTGCAGATAAAGCACACACAGAGCGTGAGAGACGTAAGATGGTGCAAAATGGTGGAAGTGACCATGTTTTCACATGCACCTACTGTGGGCAAACATTTGCACCAAGAATTGGCCTTACCAGCCACACTCGCCACCGCCATGGATCGTAGTTATTAAGCCTTTTTGAAGCACAATGTACCAAACTATCGTCTGTCAAGACGGAAAGGTGCCAATGAATCCTCCTCTTTCACTAGTTTTCTGTCAAGTCCAATAATCGAGGTTCCGGTATCCCTCACCATTCTGACTGCTAATCCATTGACAATCGCACGTTCAACGTTCAGTCTTCCACCATTTATATAAGCGGAGTTTGCTTCTTGTAAATATGCTCTGTTCGGATTGTTCTCCGGTCGTCCATACTCGCCAGACGCGTTATCGTATTGCTGTTCATCGTCATCGCTACTTGATATAACATAGGCTAAACATGCATTTTTGTCATCTGTCGTAATTTACATGACCTGACCACGTGACCAAAACTATTGCACTCGAAACATTTTAAGTTGTTTTTGTAGTCTGTATATTTATGGTTACGTTTCGTAGCTAGCTCTTTTACATAAGATTCATATTCCGGGTTGGAATCACACATTTCTGCTGTTCCGTGCATGCGTCTACAATACCTACACTGGACTGTCATACCCTTTTTTGTGTTAGACCGTTGTTGGTTCTGTCTGTATTTCTCCTGACGTTGATATTTGTTATGAGAATTGTGACTAGAAACTCTGGCGGATGCTCCTATGATCAGTTCTGGCTGAGTGGTCTCTGCAAAAATGTCCTCATGGGCATTGAAAAAGATTCCCCCTTCGCTTCCAGTTCTGCCACTGAACCAAATTTATGTTCTATAAGGAATGTTGACATTGTTTGTGGTACTGCGGAGATAAGTTTATCCCTGAGCATCAGGTCTCTAATTTTGTCAAAATCCCTACCTATCTCAGCCGATTTCAGCCACCTGTCAAACAGTAATGTCGTTTCAGAAACGAAATCTAGAAAAGTTTGACTTGATTTAGGTCCGAGTGTCTTGCATGCTGTACGCAGACCTGCAGTGTCCAATGAGAAATGTGCCAATAGTCTTTGTTTCATGTATTGGTAATCTGTACGTCGTGGTTCAGGTATGAGTTCGATTACATTTAACGGCTCCCCTGACAAGTGCCTATGAAGTAATACGGCCCACTGATCAGACGGTACCTCGTAATGTGTCAAGAGGACTTCACAATTAGTCAGCCATGCAGAAATCGAGTCCCCTTGGGAACAATTTCTAATAATCCCTTGATATCTTTTGGCGGGATCCAGTGCTTTGCATGCCAACTTATTCTTAGATATTTCTGCCTCTTTCTCCATCTCCAACATCTTTACCTTGATATTTCCCTCAACCTCCTTGTCTTTAAATATTTGCTCGGCCGCTAACTTGTCCCTCTCAAACACAAGTGTTTTCTCTTGGAGAACTAACTTGTCTCTTTCCAGTTCTATTTCTCTTTCCATCTTTTGTTTCTGTAATTCCAATTCTTTTACTATTTTCTGTTTCTCTAATTCTATCTCCTTCTCTCTCTCTGTTTTTCTAGAGTCAACATTCTTTCTTTTTCTAGTTCCCTGGCTTCCCTAGCTTCCTTGGCTGCTGCTTCCTGTGAAATTCTGGCCTCCCTAGCTGCTGTTTCTTGTGCTTCTCTGGCCTCCCTCGCTGCTGCCCTTTCCTCTCTCTGTTGCGCTTGAAAATCAGACACCTTGGCCTCAGCCCAGGTCATTAGTTCGGGTCCAGTTAAGCCGCACTTTTCTCCTAAAGCAATAAACTCACCTAGTGTGGGCATAATTGATGTACACTAGATTAAATCGCTGTGCTATAAATTACAACAATATTATCATCAATATATATAAATTAATGTAATAAATATGCGTAGTATATATCAAGTTACAAAGATAATCTAAAAGGATCACAACCTTATGTATCTGGTCCTGGTCTTTCTCGTAGTGATCTCTAGATGCTCAGACTTTCCTTCAAATAACAGCCTCCGTCAAGTGTATCTGCTCCCTGTAGCGTTGGTGTCGTTCTTCCGCCGTCAAGACACGCCTCTTGAGGTATTGGCTGCTGTCAGGTTCACTCGTCTGTAGGCGTTAGCTAGCAGACAAATAATCTGCCGATCCCCGCTGCAATCTGCCTTCTGGTATGAAAAATGTCTGTACACTATGCAATTAGTGTTCGATAAATCACCATATAATATTATGGGTTACCAGTTACCTGGCCGTGATTGCCAGTTTTCGACGTTAACTCTGTCTCATGACAGCGACAGATATTGGATCTAATCCTGTATGAAATTTCTGCCCGAAGAATCCTATCAATATCCATCTTGCGTATTGTAATGTTTACTTCAGTGGTATCCGTTGAGATACTGCACAAACAAGACATCTAGTTAACTGGTAAAAATTAATTCTGTGTACATTCACTGGTCCTGATATCGTTGTATAAATGCTCCAAAAGTAATGTACGTATGCATATAAAAATGGTACTGTAATTACACCCCTGTCCTGTTCGTAGGAACGGCTAACCTCTTCCTCCAACGGCACAGCTATCCTTCTAACAGTCCGGCAATACTGCCATACCTCCTTATTAAGAATTTCACCATGAAATCTAAATGTCATGCGATCTGAGAAGGCTTTCCTTTAGAACAGCTGATGTTTACACACTGTTACTATCGTCACTTATGTCCTGGGGTAATTATCCACCGAGACGTTCCCCCATATATGCCATAGATTACTTCCACTATTCCATGGCATAGTTTAGCTCATTTTATCTAGGTTGAATTTTCTCAATAACCAATGTGAATTGAACAGCAGAACTATTAAAATTGTTCATGAACACGCAGGCCACATTTTGAGTCTGTGTTGAAGCACCGTACTGCATACAACATGCAGAGAACTCCACATGAACTCTCTATCTCGCATTACATTGTATCTCCTTTACAGTTCCTATTAACCAGCACAAAACTAAAGTCTAGCATGTCATTGCCCTATGCTGTCTAACTATAGTTCACATTTATAGAACATCTTCTTACTTAAACTACTTACGCCACACTTGAAGCTTATTACGTTATTCGTTGGATGACCTTTCGGTGACTCTGAACTAACGGTCCATCAACTCTTATTTCATTCTCTCCTTCTGTCCATGTTCTGTGCTGAATCCCTTTCCGTCCTCATTTCATCTCTGCTTCTTCTTGCATTCCTCTTTTCCTTATATTCTTTGAATGTTCACTCCCTTTCGTCATTCGCATCTCAAGCTCTTGTCCCGCTGATAACTCTGTGCCTTCCTCCTTTCCTCTGTGGTTTCCGTCTGTGTTCATATGACGTCCCGTTTCCAATATCTACACGCGTACGTTCATTGTCCGTGCCGCACTTGTAATTTCAGTTCTTCCTAAATCTTTATTTTTGACGTGCGCCGTATGGCAATCAGCAAACAAATACATGCACGAAAGAGAACATATAGTAAAGAGAAGATCCTCCGGTGACTACATTAAGACATAAGAACGGGATGAGAAGAATAAAATTATGTGAAAAAAAGTGACAGCAACGAAGAGAAAATGAAAATATGAAAACACCTTTGCTACTTATCTCAGAGTCCGAGGATGTACTGCTCCAATACTGCAGCATAAACAACAAAGAAAGTATAGAACAGTATGATCAATAATAGATACAGAATATATTAAACATTATAAGAACAATATAAGGTATATATATAAACCAACTAGATGAAGTATAGATCATTCTCAACACAGTAATTTATAGAAAAGATCGTCGATCGAAAAGAGTTAACAAAATATTTATAGAAAATGATCATCAAAATAAGGTAAAGAACAGAGTCACAGCCTCTACTAGATCTCTTACACCCAACGTAAAACAGAAGTAGACAATATAATCTTGAAATATTCGATGCTTTGCATTTATTGATTTCGTGGCATCAACTAGAGTCCACGGCCTGATCGAATGTCTGTCTCTGTGTGTATGAACGCGCCTCTGTGTGTGTGTGTGTGCGTGTGTGTGTGTGCGTGTGTGTGTGTGTGTGTGTGTATGTGTGTGTGTGGGGCAAGGTTTTATTTACATCTGTATCTCTAGGGTGGTTAGTTGTATATCATTTACAGTTAACCCCCGCATTCTGTTTGTTTTTTGTTTTTGGCTGTTTGTGATTTCTTGGCAGGTTTACGTTCAGTAGTTTGCCATTGCTTTCTGAATGTTTTTGACAATCGCCTACTTAGCCTACTATGTCCAACCCATTACCGGCGACCATTCATATTGTATAGGCATCCACCGGGGCAAGCCTTAGTTTTCACTCTCGGCTCACAATCACATCTCTATTGCTTCCAGTTTGCCGCCCTACCTTCCTTCTCGTCTTCATGTACCACTTCCACGCATTGTCAATCGCGAAAGAGAGTGGGTTGAAGTTCCGGATGACATGACGGACTGGCACAATGTAATAATAACACTGGGTCGTGAGAGCAGAGAATGGGCAGCGGGCCGCACTGAGTTTGAAGTGCAACAGCTGATCCAGAGCAACACACATCAAGGTGACATAGTCATCTACACCGATGGGTCAGTGGTGAGAAACAGACGTAGTGGCTGGGGCTTTATTGCAAAGGCTAATGGGCGAGTCTTGAAAAAGGAGAGCCTGGCGTATGAGACTACGACCTCCAGCATGAGAATGGAGGTGGAGGCAGTAACAGCGGCATTCAGGTGGCTGGAGGAGACTACTGCAACACACGTTCTGTTCATTGCGGATTCAAAGAATATGCTTAGCAAGGTGGAGAAAGGAATGTTTCGTATGGAATGGCTCTCGTCGTTTCAGAGGCCACAGATTGTGAGAATTGTATTGATATTTTGCCCTGACCATGTGGTTGTACGTGGGAATGAACAGGCTGACAGGCTAGCAGGGAATGCACTTCTTGGTGGTATCTTGCCTATGGACAAGGGGGAGGTGGTCGTGCGCTTGTTGGACCAGGTGGAGAAGGCGGAGGAACAGATTGAGAACCCATATGTGGAAAGAATGAGATTGCAGGGGATCGGCAGGGGTTCTGGAAGAATCTCAAAACTGAGAGGGAAGACCAGGAGAACTTTTAATCAGATAGTGGTGGGAACGATTAGTAGTATGACTCTTCGCTGGCTGTTGAACGAGGTGACTCAGCACGTATAGGAATGTCCTGACTGCAGTGATGTCGGTTCTTAACTCAACTCAACTCAACTCAACTTCCACGCATTGACCTGGCGTCTTCTCTGAACATTTACCACCCCCTACCCATGTTACCATGACACCACAGACTCTCACGGCTGTCTATATAAGAGTGTTGTCAAGAAGCCGGTCTCCCTGGGGTAGGTGTTAAGAACGTTGTCCGTAATCCCATATACTCTCGTACGAAACACACTGCGGGAGATTCGGCAGCGGATCGCATCGCGTTGGTTACTTAAAGCGGTTTGTCTGCCAGTCGTTCAGAAAGTAGTGGCAAACTACTGAACGTAAAACTTGCCAAGACATCAACAGCAGCTGAAAAGAATGCTGGCGTTGACTGCAATGTCCTGTAAAGGATATGGGGGTGGGGGGGGGGGGAATGTCAAGATTCATGTTAGTATTACAGCCTGTGATTCTGAGATAGGTAGCACATTTGTTTTCATTGTCCTTTCATTGTTCTTATCCCACCTCCCCCATCTTTACATTCTTCTCATCTCGTTCTTATGCCTTGATGTAGTCCTTGAAGTGTCTTTCTCATGTTTATATGTTGTGTTTTGTGTATTTGTTTTCTGATGAAGACTAGTCGCTGCAACGTCCTATTCTGTTAAACTGCATTTCTTCGTATTACAAGGGTAAGTCAATAAGTAAGTCACAAATGGCTGTGGACAAAATACCTAAATATGATAACAACTTGAAACCAGTTTATTTGTATACATACATTGTCACTTTATTTCTCAAAATAATTTCCACCGACATTGATGCACTTATCCCATCGTTTTATCAGTTCTCCCAAATCGGCTTCTTAGAACTGCGTGCTCTGTTTTCTAAACCACGTTTTCACTTCACATTCAACTTCACCGTCATTCGCGAAATGTCTCCCGCCAAGGTTGGTTTTCAGTTAACTTAGCCCCTAGCGATTTCCAGTGAAGCGGTGCATAGCTGGGTAGAAAAAAAGTTGCGAGGGCGAGTCAATAAGTAAGTCACACAGTTCTGTCGGATGGCCGGTCAATACAAACAAAGCACGCAGTTCTATGCAGCCGGTTTGGGACGACTGATAAAACTATGGGATAAGTGCATCAATGTTGGTGGAAATTATGTTGAGAAATAAACGGACAATGTATTATAAAAATAAACTGGTTTCATGTTGTTATCATATTTAGTTATTTTTCTACAGCCATTTGTGACTTACTTATGAACTAACCATCGTATTTCATACAGTCTAACAAAAGGAATAGCGGACTTCTGTATTTGTATTTTGGCAATGACCTTGTGCATAGTGCTTGCTCCATGGTGAAGGGTTTACGGACGCAGTTCGTAATCCCACATACCCACGTTCGAAACACAGCTGCGGGCGATTTGACAGCAGCCCGCCTTGCGTTGGTTTTTATGAAATGGTATGGGTGCCGGTAGTTCAGAAAGCAATGGCAAACTACTGAACGTAAACT
>JACEFZ010003259.1:147500-192500 GCA_014155875.1 Cepaea nemoralis
TCATGTATACTCCCATACAACACTTCAAGATGATTGCTGAAGAGGTCTCTCTCTTCTATGTTCTTAAACATGCTTATCTGACCGAAGTTCCGTGACGTTTCCCAGTTGCTTTTACAACCGCGCCCTTCTCACGTATCCATATGATACCAAGATATAAAACTCTGTGTAAGAGAGTTTTAACAAGACAAATGTCTTGGCTATTTAAGTACACTTGCAAATCTTGTCTTGCGTGTGTATTTCGATACATTTTTACTTCCGTATGTTGTATGTTGCTGAATATGTAGTTATGCTGTTGTTTTATCACATCTGACTACGTGTGTTCCTGTTGGCTTGTTAGTGTATTGACTGATATGTTGCTGTTTCTAATAAAGTGACTGTATTTTAATTGTTAGTGTTCAGTTTTGAGTTTGTATAAAGTGTGTGCTCACTGTGTGGTTTAATTCTAAGCGTCACGAGTTGGGATATCCTTTGTCATGAATTACCCAATCTGTGTAATGCATGATCGGGCATTCCAAACAGTGGCGCTTAGATGTAGTGTATTCAATACTAAACATGTATCAACAATTGAGTCAGGTAATACATTTTACATGAAAGACGCAGACAAATTAAAATAAATACGTTTTGCGTACAATTTGTCCGCTCAGTATATCGCTCTCTCATTTAATTCATTCACTCTGTCATTCATACATCTTTCATACAAAATAGTATTTTGTTAAAATATACAAATAAAGTTAAGGTAAGTCTTACTGCCCTTAGAAAAAATGGATTAGGCGATATGTTCCCTTTAAGGTAATAAATACTTTTTGTACGTGTAATCAAAAAATGGTTTATAATTTAAATAGAAAAATTTGTATAGGAAGAATATTTCACCTATGAGTGAAAATACCTGTAATATTATGGTAGAAAATATACAAGTTACAGGTTGACATATTTTATATATATAATTACATACAAGTGTAATACATATTAACTAATGGTAAATTAATTAACTAACTCCAACGACGATGTGTGTGTTGTCCTCCTGTTGTCCGTGTGTCGTGCCATCAATGTTAAACAGTTAATATCGCTGTCTCTGGCATGTTGTAATCGACGTAGTTCTATTCCGGCTGTTTGCGAAGTTTCTTAGCAATAGCGAGTATGCAGTGTTCTTAATCTTTACATGATGACTGTCAGTTCACTGGTTGAAATCACTTCACAGATCTTATATATCGCTCGGATTGTTTTTCAAGCCTTGGCCATTGGTAATATGGCTTAATACACTATAGGGTTCTCAAAGTTTCATGTTCGTGAGTGTTATCAGTAGATTATTCACTCGGTTCACGTCTCATGTTCTTGAGTGTTATAAGTATATTCTTCATTTGAGCGCTGATACTTCTGGATGAAAGTTCTATAGTGGGTGTAGAGGTACTCTGTTATATGGTAGGTGTAGCGGTACACTGCTCTATGCAACAGACTAAAATATCACAGCTTATTATATGGCGAATGAATAATGTGCGTAATGCTAGTCTGCTGGTGCATTAGTTTGCCGTGACAATATGTCCGCAATAATATTATCAGTACCTTTGATGTGGCGGATTTCAAAGTCGAAATCTTGAAGAAGAAGACACCATCTTGATAATCGATGATTCTTTGGCACCCCTTGCTTAAGTCCCAGCAGTGGCGAATTATCGGTTAAAACAACAAAATGCGAACCTAAGAGGAACTTAGATAAACGACGCATACAAAAAAGTAGACTTAATGCCTCCAACTCGACTGTGGAATAATGGATCTCTGCCTTTTTAAGCTTCCGGCTGACATTGAGTATCGGATGTCTTACGCCTTGATATTCCTGCATCAGGCATCCTCCAATTGCGATAGCACTGGAATCTGTGGTCAGAATAAAAGGTATATCTATGTTTGGTAATCTTAATACCGTGGGTTAGAAAAAATTGATTTCAATTTGCACATTACATCCTCTAAGCGGATACTCTTACAAAATTTTTCTGGATGATCTTTTGTCAACAGATTAGAAAAAACTGATGTGAGTTCCGCCCAGTTTGGTATAAACTTGGCATAATAGTTTATGAGACCTAACAGGCTTCTAACCTGTTTCTTTGTAGTTGGAACTTCTAGGTTGAGAATTTTTGATACGATTCTATCATCTGTCAATAGTTTGCCTTCGGAAATCCTATGACCTAAGAAGTCTATTTCTTTATAGCCTATTTCAACCTTGGAAGGTTTGATAGTAAGTCCAAAGAGAAGGATTTGATTAAAGACTTGTTGGAGTGTAAGCAAGTGAGAAGTCATGTCTGAAGAATGGATACATATATCATCAATATATGCTTGCACGTCCTTGATGCCGTGCAATAGCAGTCTAGTTAACCTGACAAATATGGCGGGAGCGTTCTTGAGACCAAATGGAAGATATCTCCATTCGTACAGCCCAAGTGGTGTAGCGAATGCTATTATATGCCTTGAAGAGGGAGATAGTGGTACTTGCCAGTAACCTTTAGCTAAATCAAGCTTAGAAAATAAGGATGATTGAGATATATTCAAAATGAGGTCTTCACAGCTGTTCATTGGCTCAGCATCTGTCGTGGTTATAGTATTTAATTTTCTGTAATCTATGCATAAACGAATAGTTTGGTCCTTCTTTTTTACCAGGACAATTGGCGAAGGGTTCTAGGACACAGATTTCTGTATTATTTTATTTTTTTCTAAGTCCAAAATTTCTTTGTCTAAATTTGCTCTATAATGTAAAGGAATTGAATATGGTCTACATTTGATAGGTGTTAGATCTGTCAACACAATTGAATGTGTTATTTTGTCAGTCTGTCCAGGTTTGTTTGAGAAGATGGTTTTATAGTCGTTAAGAAGAGACAAAATGTCTTGTCGCTGCTGTTGTGTCAAAGTGTCAGAGATTTGTATGTCCTTCATCGTACTGTCGTCGTTCATAATTGGTACTGGAATTTCTGTATTGTCTACGTCCGTCTGATTTATTACTGACGCTACTGTTTGTAAATTGTCTTCAATGTCATTGTCGTCGTCGTCGAGACTAATAGTTGTCAATGTGTCGTTAAATTGGTCGTATCTGTCATTATCCCATATTGTCGGTACTGTGAATATGTTTTCGTCGTCTTCGTTGTCACAAGAATGAGTCGTTAATGACGCTTCGTTTGTCGAGGTGTCATTCAGTCGGGTAATTGTCGTTTCGTTTTCGTTGTCCTTCTTGTCAGTCTGGTTATTGTCATCTGTTATCTGCGTCTGCTTGTTCTTGTCACTGTCATTTCTAGAATAGTACGGTTTTAACATATTTACATGGAATATTTTCAACTTTCCATTCAAAGAAATTTCGTAGTCAACTTCCGAAATCTTTCTTACAACTTTAAATGGTCCCTGCCAAGAGATTGATAGTAAATCTCTCTTGTCAGGTAGTAATAGTAAAATGGAGGTCCTCTTGGGTTCGCTCCGTATATCAATTCAAATGGAGAGAACCCCGTACTTGATTGTGGGACTTCTCTGTATGCGAACAGCACCGTTGGGAGAAGTATATCCCAATCGGCTGGATTTTCAGCTGTCACTTTGGATAACATATGTTTTAGGTCCCCATTCAATTTTTCGCAAATTCCATTTGCGGCCGGTCGATAGGGATTTTTAAAACATTGTTTTATGCCTAGTAACTTAGTTACCGATTGGGTGGCATTAGATATGAATTGCGTTCCTCTATCCGATATTATCTTCTCCGGAAAGCCAAAACGGGAGAATATCTGTAATAATACGTCCGTCACATCCTTAGAGGAGATAGATTTTAATGGAATCATTTCTGGCCACCTTGAACACAAATCAACGAGTGTAAAAATGTATCTATTTCCTTTGTTTGAGATGTGGTTCAAAGGACCTACAAAATCAACCGCCACGATTTGAAATGGTCTCGAGGCAGTTGTGGTTGATTGAATTTCTGCCGTAGGGTTTTTCCCTTTTTTGATTAGTTTCTGACAGGTATCACATGATGTACAATGGGTTTTTATGTCTTGGCAAAATTTAGGCCAATAAAATTGGCTCAGGACTCTGGCCCTAGTTTTTTCGTAACCCATATGACCTCCGAAAGGTGAGTCATGGGCTATATGTAGCACTTTCTCACGATGTGACTGAGGTAGAACCACTTGCTGTATCGTGGTTTGATCTCTGGTATATAATCTAGTTAGAATATTATTATTTAGTCTAAATGTCCAAGAAGCGTTTTTCGTCAATTTTGGCTTTAATCCTACTAGCCGAAAGTATTGCGAAAGGGTTGGATCTGCTTTTTGTTCTTCTATAAACTCGGTGGTGGTAATATTGGGTGAAATGATTTGTAGCGACTCCTGAAGTTGGTCGTTGTGGGTTTTGTGTGTCATTTGTCTTGTTACTATATTAGCGTCTTGTGTGTGTTGTTGCACATTTACAGGCTCAATATTTTGTGGATCGATGGCGTCCTCAGTTCGAGGTGTTAATTTGATGGTATCATTGAAAGATTCAACCGCCCCAGTATTCTGCACCTCTGTGAATTCGTTTCGAATTCCGTCATCGGTTGTCTCCCTTGTGCTTTTGGCAGTTTGAGACGAGCATGCGTGGTTTTTCATTTTGGAACCACTGTTCAGTTTTTGAATACAGTTTTTCTGTTCCCATTCTCTGATTTCTTGTTCAGAGCAAGATCTTATGTTGGGAAGATTCCCGAGGATGATTTCAGCGGCAGGATTTTCTAGTACTTGTCCTGATATAAAAGGTGTCCGAATTTCGGCAAGTGCTAGGGGGTATCTTTCGATAGTGCCTGCGAATGTGCGACACGTTACGTATTTGTGTGTGTAGTCTTTGTCATTAACTAATGTTTTCTTAATTCCACAAAGAGTCGCGCCGGAATCGCGTATTAATGTACATTGTTTGTTATTAACAAAACCTGTTGCAAACTTTAACTTGCCTGTTGATGTTAAGGCTGCGTTGGCCATTTCGTTAGAAACTGGGATTGTGTGGCCGCATAACAAAGTTGTATCAAGGTGAAATTTTCTACAGGTGTTACATGTGTTATCAGTGATGGTGTTAATGATTTCTACTGCATTACCTAACTCACTCGCACTTTCATTCTGGATGTCGCATTCGTTCTGTTGTTCAATTTCTTCATCTGAGGATGTGTCTATTAATGCGGCATTAGCCTGCTTCATCATCTTTCGTCCGTCACAGCGTGCTGAATAGTGCCCAAAGCTCGAACAAAAATAACATTTGACCGCTCTCTGATATGCGTTCCTTTTGCTCTTTTGTTTTTCCACTATCATTTGCAGATGATGTGTATAATTTGGTGATTTGTCACACATCGTGTACTCTTCGTGTCTCAGACGACAATACTGGCACGTTCTGGCTTTGTGAACTTAGAGCGTTGTTTGAACCTATTTTCATTTGGTTTTGAATATTTGGTGTTTGTAACCGCTGCTGTTTCATTTTGGCTCATATTCAACTGAAAAATATCGCGGTTCGCTGTAAAATATGCGCTCCCCTTATTTTCTATTTCTTGAATAGTTTTGCAATCCATTTGTCTCAAAAATTTAGAAAAAGGTGTTGGTATTGTGCTAATAATTTTATCAATTATGATTAGCTCCTTCAGTTTATCATGGTTGTTATTTGTTTTTGCTGAGGTTATCCATTTTGTACAAATATCTTGGACTGTAGACACGTAGTCTATGAAAGTTTGTTTAGGCAATGGGGTTAATTTGGAGAACTGTAGTTGATAGCCTGCTATATCTAGTGAAAAATGTTGTAGTATTCTTTGGCTCATTTTGTAGTAGTATTCATTTTGGCTCATATTCAACTGAAAAATATCGCGGTTCGCTGTAAAATATGCGCTCCCCTTATTTTCTATTTCTTGAATAGTTTTGCAATCCATTTGTCTCAAAAATTTAGAAAAAGGTGTTGGTATTGTGCTAATAATTTTATCAATTATGATTAGCTCCTTCAGTTTATCATGGTTGTTATTTGTTTTTGCTGAGGTTATCCATTTTGTACAAATATCTTGGACTGTAGACACGTAGTCTATGAAAGTTTGTTTAGGCAATGGGGTTAATTTGGAGAACTGTAGTTGATAGCCTGCTATATCTAGTGAAAAATGTTGTAGTATTCTTTGTTTCAAATAGTCGTAATCTTTCCTCATGTCTTGTGGAACTGTCTCTATCACTTTTAAGGGCTCTAAAGCTAAATTTCTCATCAGAATAAATGACCAGTCGACTTTTGCGACGTTATGGTAAGTCATCAACCACTCAAAGTTCTCTAAGTATGCGTTGATTGAATCCCCTGAACAAAACGGCTTGACTAGGCCTTTATATTTGTTGTATTTTTGTTCATCTTCTTTACTTCTAATTTTGTTTATTGATATTTCTAAATTGGAATCAATTTCCATTTGTTTCAGTTTCATCTGCAGCTTCGAGCTCCATCTTCTTCTCTTGAGCCTGCAGTTGCATTTTCTTTTCTTCAGCTTCCATTTGCATCTGCATCTTTTTCTCTTCTCTTTCTGCTTGCATCTTTTTCTCTTCCCTTTCTATTGCTCTGTCTTCTCGTGCAATATTTTCTGAATGTGTCTTTTGTGCCCATTCTGAAAGTTTCTCCTCAATATATCCTAACCTAATACCTAATTCGATGCACTGTTCTAATGTTGACATCTTGTATTTTAGTTATTGTTCACTTTCTTGAAATTAAATCCCTTTGAAATTAGTTTGGGTGTACAAAAGTTGGTTATCCCCCTTAATGTTTACATTCAAAATTTACACGAGCAGATTTACTTGGTTATGAGATTAGCATATACATAAAAATCAATACAAAGAAAAATGTTACATCAATGAATCATGGATGAGTATCGCTTAGGGACATAATGAGCATGAAATGAAACTCATCTTATTTTTTTTTCCTGATCTCTCGACTGTAGTCTTGTTGTGCTTTCCTGTTTTCTCGCCACTGCTGGAGTACAGGTTACATACACACGATATTTCGCGGAACAATCTGGTGTTGGAATAAAAAAAAAATTAGTAACGGTCAATGTAATTGTCACAGTCATGTCAATGTCAAATTTTATGAACATCAGTATAATTTCAAATATTAAATATTTTTGTAGAGGGACTATAATAGCTCATTCACAGATAATATGCTGATAGCTGCAAAGTTTTTGACTTTGTCATGTATGATATATATATATATATATATATATATATATATATATATATATATATATATATATATATATATATATATATATATATATATATATATATATATATATATATATATTACTTGGCAAAATCAAGAGCTGTCTGGAAAGTGAAGCTTCTGATTGCCAAAACCGGCTTGCCCCTAAATAGCCTGTCACCGTCCTAGATCTCTAGGGGAATGAAACTCGGGCTCATACAGGCAACAAACTCCGTTCATATGCAATCTAACATCATTTATTATTATTATGTTACAGTAAGCTGGCGAAGAGAGTTTTCGCAAGCCAGCAATCTGTCATTTGCGTATCAAAGGAGTTTACAATAAACATGATTATCACAACAACTCTATCAGCTATCTAACATATGCATAAGACCCCTAAATACACTTGGGTCGAAACTATCAAGTCCCCTTAAGGTAAGCCCTGTTGCTTCCTCGATGTCCAGTCCGTGTCTGCCTTTCCACACGTGTCGCAATCCGACACGGGTGGTAACTCTCTCTGAGTTTCTCGTGGACCCCGCAATCGGCGGGCCCCATCGGTGTCCACGGGGCTGTGGACACACTGACCGGTCCTTCGAGAAGGCTCTGGATTATTCGAGCCTTCTAGTGACTTGGTTCTTTCCCTCTAGCTGGAGTTCTATCCCTTCGCTAGTCTCTCTTACTTTTATGTTGGTACCGCCCCTATGTGAGGCTGTGACAGTATGTTAAAATATTTTGAACTGTTAGCACATTGGCGGTGTACATTAGTACGAATAGAAGGAATAGTTGCGGTGGCGATAGTAGTGGGTATAGGTTAGTGAAATTAGTTGATAAGGGTGGTTATTAGTGCTATGTAGATGTTCATAGTAGCTTATTAACTAACATCACACGTGTTACAAATGAAACCTTGAAAGCTAAAGATCGTTGATTGTAATGGATATGGTGTAGTGCCATTCGGTGGTAAG
This sequence comes from Cepaea nemoralis, assembly GCA_014155875.1. Taxonomy (NCBI): domain Eukaryota; kingdom Metazoa; phylum Mollusca; class Gastropoda; order Stylommatophora; family Helicidae; genus Cepaea; species Cepaea nemoralis. The sequence goes on from JACEFZ010003259.1 coordinate 155,642, forward strand.
GGGTGGGTACCAGGTATTAGTGGTCAACAGATACTCAAGTAGGGGTCAAGTGGTGTTCAAGTGAATATTATGGTAGTGGTTAAAGTGATCGATGACGTGGTCAAGCAGGGGTCAGATGGTGGTAAACTGAAGAAATTTTAGGGAAAAGTGGTTGTAATGATATGGTGATGATTAAAGGGTGGCAAATTAGTGGTCAATCAGTGGTCAAGCAGGGGTCAGGTGGTGGTCAACTGAAGAAATTTTAGGGAAAAGTGGTTGTAATGATATGATGATGATTAAAGGGTGGTAAATTGTGTAAGTAGTGTAAGTCGGGCTCCATCACGCGCATTTGTGAGGTGGAAATCGATATTCCACCTCAAAGGGCGATAACTCTCCGGGTTTTTTAATTTCCTCCGCAAAGGGCGATAACTCTCCGGGTCTTTTTAATAGGCGTGATCCGAGTCCGTGTGGTCTAGTGACGGGAGGTGTGATCAAGTGACCCCCTTAAATTGTAGGTACTATAACAACATAAAAACAAAAAATACAACATTTAAAATAACAAAATGAGTCAAGTAAGGTATATAATGTTGTTATTAAACCATGTATAGACAATACAATGCATATTAAATAAGTAGCGGCATAGTGAGAAAGTCTGGCAGGTAGTACCGGGGAGTTATACGTCGGCAAGTGTGGTAAAATCTCCAGCGGGTGTGACGGTGGTCGGTTCATAACAGACGTGGAGGGGTGCATACGGAAAAGTCATTAAGTAACGGGTTGTAATAACGGGGGTGAGTGGTATGTTAAAATATTTTGAACTGTTAGCACATTGGCGGTGTACATTAGTACGAATAGAAGGAATAGTTGCGGTGGCGATAGTAGTGGGTATGGGTTAGTGAAATTAGTTGATAAGGGTGGTTATTAGTGCTATGTAGATGTTCATAGTAGCTTATTCACTAACATCCCATGTGTTACAAATGAAACCTTGAAAGCTAAAGATCGTTGATTGTAATGGATATGGTGTAATGTCATTCGGTGGTAAGGGGTGGGTACCAGGTATTTGTGGTCAACAGATACTCAAGTAGGGGTCAAGTGGTGTTCAAGTGAGGACATTTTTACGGAAAAGTGGTTGTAATGATATGATGATGATTAAAAGGGTGGTAAATTAGTGGTCAAGTAGTGGTCAAGTAGTGGTCAAGTGGTCGAGTGACCATTTAAATTGTAGAGGACGATGTGCCTAAGATTATGGTAGTGATTAAAGTGATCGATGACTTGGTCAAGCAGTGGTCAAGCAGTGGTCAAGCAGGGGTCAGGTGGTGGTCAACCGAAGAAATTTTATTGAAAAGTGGTTGTAATGATATGGTGATGATTAAAGGGTGGTAAATTAGTGGTCAAGCAGTGGTCAAGCAGGGGTCAGGTGGTGGTCAACTGAAGAAATTTTAGGGAAAAGTGGTTGTAATGATATGATGATGATTAAAGGGTGGTAAATTAGCGGTCAAGCAGTGGTCAAGTGGTGGTCAAGTGAGGACATTTTTAGGGGAAAGTGGTTGTAATGATATGGTGATGATTAAAGGGTGGTAAATTAGTGGTCAAGCAGTGGTCAGGTGGTGGTCAACTGAAGAAATTTTATGGAAAAGTGGTTGTAATGATATGATGATGATTAAAGGGTGGTAAATTAGTGGTCAAGCAATGGTAAAGTAGTGGTCAAGTAGTGGCCAAGTACCGGTCAAGTAGTGGTTAAGTGGTCGAGTGACCACTTAAATTGTAGGGGAAAGGACGTGTAGTGAACCTGTGTTTGTTAAAGTGATCGATGACGTGGTCAAGTAGTGGTAAATGGTCAAGTGACTACTTAAATTGTCTGTGAAAGTAGGTATAGTGACATGGTGATGATCAAGAGGTGGTCAAGTGGTGTTCAAATAGTGGTCAAGTAGTGGTCAAGTAGTTGAATGACCACTTAAATTGTAGGGTATGGTATGCGTTGTGAAACGGTGATGGTAAAATAAGTAATGACATGGTCAAATAGTGGTCAAGTAGTGGTCAAGTAGTGGTCAAATGGTCGAGTGATCACTTAAAATGTAGAGAAAAGTGCGTGTAGTGAAACGGTGTTGGTTAAAGTGATCGATGAGGTGGTCAAGTAATGGTCAAGTAGTGGTAAAGTGGTCGAATGATCACTTAAACTGTAGGGTATGGTACGTGTAGTGACATGGTGATGGTTAAAGTGATCGATGACATGATCAAGACGTTATGCCGGCTGCTAAGTTCAGAAAGTAGTGTCCTTAGTATTGGAAATTTCCCTGACAGGAGCGCCTCGAGAACTGATTTTGTATTGATCAATAGCACCTAGTGGTACAGTCGACACACATGGATAATAGTTACATCCGGTCAAAGATGGCGTCGCACCCTATCACACATGGGTAATTTCTACAACCAAACTACGTCTCATTCACTAAAACTGGTCAAATATAGCGTCACAGCCGGTCACAGGGGTAATGGGACATCTGAGACACGTGGTTAAGAGGGAAACTATAGAAAAAGGGTGCCCTATCGGTTGTCGAGTCAGGGAACCTAACGTATGATGATCACTGTGTATAGGAGCGAATACACTGCATCATCAACACTGCATCCGAAGGGTAAAATGGTCACCCCCTTCTCTCTCTCTTTTCTATAACCGTGTAATCCTAGTGTTATCCGGTTACACCAAAGGACACCCGGGCATCAACACAACAAACTGCCCCGATTCAACCTTAGGCAATGCACGTAACATGACAGGTCACATGTCCGCCGTCATAACCAGCGACGTTATCACGTATCAAATTAGACATCCACACTTTCATTTCCTTTCTATGTGTCTTTATATCTTTCTCCAGAAAGCCATTTCCAAGACCAATATATGTTTTTTTTCAGTGTACCTGCTCAGTGCCACACTTCACAACCAGACAAAAGTACACCTTCTATGTACCAGTTCAACCGTCAAATAAGAAAATATGTTAGACAACATATTAAAATTATTGGTCAAATACAGAAATATCTCATCCAAATTTATAAAAAGTACGAACATTTGTTAACCTATTGGGAAAAATATCAAGTAGGAAAGTTTGTTAGTCAAATAGAAAAAAAAAATATTGACCATGTAACGATATATCTTGTCCACACTTATGAAAAGTAGGGAAATTTGTTAGTCAAATGAGAAAAAAAAAGATTGACCAAGTAACGAAATACCCCGACTAAACTTATGAAAAGTACGAAACTTGTTAAGCAAGTATGAAAATGTATCGACCAAACAGAGAAATATATCACCCAAACTTATAAAAAGTAGGAACATATGTTAACCAAATGGAAAATATTTTGGCCAAATAGGAAAATTTGTTAGCCAAATGGGGAAAATATTGTCCAAGTAACGAAATACATCGTTCAAACCTACGAAAAGTAGGAAACTTTGTTAATTAAATGTGAAAAGTTTTGGCCAAATTTCAACCAAACTTATAAATATTTCAACTAAACGTATAAAAAAGTAGGAACATTTGTCAGCCAAATGGGAAAAAGCTCGGCAAAATACAGAAATATCGCAACCAAACTTATAAAAAGAAGGAAAATATTGACCAAGTAACGAAATATCTCGTCGAAACTTATAAAAATGTAGGAAACTTTGTTAACCAAATGTGAAAAAACAAAACAAATATTGATCAAGTAAAGAAATAACTCCTCCAAATTTATGAAAAGTACGAAACCTTGGTACCTGTGACGAAACGCGTTTATCTGTCTTGGGTCGTAAGGATCCCGCACTATTATGGCGCGTCATCGGGGGACTTTCCCAGCTAAAAATAGACTGAGGGAAGCCGATGGAGGAATTACTATCTAGAATCTTCTCGAAACACCGGAATTTGAGTGACCCGTGAGGCTGGGTATCGCACTAAATTCTCGTGCAGTGAGATCTAGAAATTCTAGGCGGGGAATGACGGTTTCCCGAGAAAGTGTCTTTTCTCAAGAAGAACTAGCTTCTCGTGCGCATTGAATTGGCACGAGGGGGGACATTGGCTACACCTTTAATTCACTTCTACGTTGCTCGGAGAGAGCAGACGTAGGCCTTGTGAGCCAATTTTGTGTGGCGTCTCACCTCAATCATGATTCGGCTGACTGTTATGGAAAGGAAGCTGAGAAGCCCTTGAACAGTTCTTAAGCTGACTGGAAATCTGGTTTTCGACATTCAGGTACATATTTGTTTAAATCATTTAACTTTGTACGTGTGTAGCACACGCCATTGTTCTAACCTCATTACCTATGTGGATGTCCTTGCATACTAATGAGCAAACCGATCGATAACGCAGTTGACGGCTAATCGTGGATTTGTTTACTGTGTGCTCGCGAATCAGCTGTGAGGAACGCCGGAATGCGTTGTGGGCGATCGGGGTTCAAAATATATGTACCATATATTGCCAATCGTTGCATCGATTAGGTTGCTGTGTTAGAATAAAACATAGTTACTTGTGCCTGATAGAAACTTAGATTTATGTCAGTCAGTTGCTGAAGCCAGAAGAACGGTTAGAAAACCAGGTAAGTTGGTAGGTGGAGATTCAGATAACATTTGTGCTTAGTTACTAAGTAAAGGAAGAACTTAGTTCTGTGCCACCAGGAATGATGTAACTATTGTGTAGTAACTTAATAGTGAATTCATTGTGTGTAACACGGGATTTCTGTGGTAAGGTAAGTCTGCTTCGGTGATATATATATATATATATATATATATATATATATATATATATATATATATATATATATATATATATATATATATATATATATATATATAACAGAAGCAGATATATACAATGAACAGGTTAAGAAAAAGAGTCTGGGAGAACAGGAAGCTTACTGCCAAAACAAAAGTCCTTGTCTATCAAGCCTGTGTCCTTAGTACTCTTCTCTATGGCAGTGAAACCTGGACAACTTACTCACACCAAGAGAACAACTTAAACAGCTTTCATATGCGGTGTCTGCGAAGACTTCTTGGTATTAAGTGGCAAGACAAAATCACAAATACTGAAGTATTGGAAAGATCAGGTTGTGTGACAGTTTATTCCATGCTCAGTCTTCGTAGACTTAGATGGATAAGACATCTTAGGAGGATGGATGATGGTAGAATACCAAAGGATATCTTTTTTGGTGAATTACAGATGGGTAAGAGATCTCAGGGTCGGCCTCTACTACGATACAAAGATGTGTGTAAGCGGGACATGATTGATACAGGCATTGATAATGCACACTGGGAGCAAGTCGCCGCTGAACGTGTTGCATGGAGTGCAAATATCAGAAATGGAATAAAGTCAAAGGAGAAAATTATTGCAGAAAAGTCACACATCAAGCGTTTGAGACGTAAGATGGTGCATGATGGTGGAAATGACCACGTGTTCACATGCACCCACTGTGAACGGACATTTACAGCGCAAATTGGCCTTATCAGTCACACTCGCTACCGCCATAGTTAAAAGTTATTATGCCTTTTTAAAGCACAAACTATCGTCTGTCAAGACGGCAAGGTGCCATTGTGTATATATATTAGGTCATGGCATATGATACTTCCTGGAGTAATTCCGAACGCCGAATAGCTCGACGTGTGATAACACTGCGTGCCGTCGCGATATACATATGCGTTCTGAAATCTTGTCTGAGCTATCTTGTTCTTTCATACTGGCGCTAGTGCGAGTGAATGCTAAAGTGCTGGAAGTATGGAAGGATGCAAGGAGGCTGTATGAGACTGAGGAAATATAGGATATGGGGGAAGTGAAAGCAAGTTATGAAAGTATTGGTTGGTAGGCCAAACCAACGATGAAGTTCGGTCCGAGCCAAGGCTAAACCACTTGGGAGGGCTGCACTGGAACAGTACCCTTGGAACATGTGGGGAACATGTATTTTCAAGAAGGCTTCTTGACTCTAAGGCAGAGTCTGATAAGAAGAGTTTGCTATGGCGTGGGCAGGTAGTCCCACCAGCAAACAGGCTTGTGTACATATTGGATGTGATCATGTACTATTCCTATATCTCGAGGGATGATAGATTGATCAAGATTATGTTTCTTAATGAACATTGATGATGTTAGGAACGAGTCCAGGGACTCTTTACCTATTTGTTTAGTTCGATTAAATTAGAACTATGATAACAGCCTACTATCACTACTGACGTTAGCGACGACTGGTAGATGATTAGGGATAGGTGAGACCTACGATCAGACTCGTCATTCTGATTTCTTGCTCTGTTTGACGGGCTGTTCTGTGAGGCCAGCTGACATTTGTGAACCCATGCTTTACTACTCTCCATATAGAGATAATGCTTTAGTTATATGGATAACTAAGTAGCATGACTGAGGGTTGAGTAGTTATTGGTAGGATGCATGTGGACTAATGTTTGGGCCAGTATACTCTCACCGGTCGCTCTTCCTTTTCAGGAGTTTTCCTGTTGAGGAACCAGTCAACTATAATTGTCGTTGGCAGGAAACCACTTCGTGTGACACAGCGAAGGGTTCAGTTCTATACTTATCACGCCCGACTCAACCACACCATGTACCCAAATGTGATTCACCATGCGTGAAGGGGTGCATCAAGAAATACCAGTGCCCTGAAGGTGCACGTGTGGGAAGTGATGGTTTGTGATGTTTTTCTATAGTAGAAGATACTCTGTTTCAGCCAGGAACATTTCAGCATGTTGAGTAATCATGTTCAACGAAAGGAAACACCTAACCGTATGTTATTACGGTGGTTCTGCCTAAACGCGGAAGTGAATGAACTTCAGACACTTGAATGGTTCTTTGGACAGCTATTAGTGGCAGGTCTTGAGAAGAACTACACCAGCTATTAACTTGTGGCAAGTGTTACCAGGTGGAAGGGACTATGGAATATGGTCCAACCTGAATTATTTCCGTGAAATAGATGTCTGATTCTAATAATGTACTGTCTCAGTATGAAGATTATAAACTGTGTTCGAGTAGGACTCAGTGACATTTCGGTTGCCATATCTGATTCGACAAGCAGTGTGACTGTGAGAGACCATTGAATTGGTTTATTGACATATCCTTCCATCCGTGTTACTGTGATGTGAGGAAGGGACCATTGAATTGGTCATTAACATATTCGTTCAGCAGTGTGACTGTGCTATGATTGACAGACCATTCGATTGGTCAGTGACTACTTAGGTTCATCGACGTCACGAATACTTGGAGTCAAGTCCAGGAGGATTGTCTCCCAGCCCGTGTTGTTAGAGAACTGTATTAACAGTGACTCCGTGGGAGTGATACAGATGCAGTTGGTCCAGTGAAGTGAGGTCCAGCAGTGACTCTATTGTTGTGGATCCACGTTCTGGAGACGGAGTGGTCTCCAAGGTTCTAGTCATCTCACTGGAAGGAAGCCGGGTGAGTGGAGGACCGACTGGACGGGACATCTGCATCCAATCTACTTCTCAACTCGATGAAGACAACTATATCTCTGATTCTGTCTCTACTCTATCCTCTATTTGTGTAAATAGATTATTCTATCAGGATGTTCATTTCAGTTCTATATTCTCAAGGGTAGAATAAACTTTATGTAAGTTGACTTGCTCTTTGTATAATGATTGAGTGTGGTCTCGGACGATGCCTAAGTGTTCATTGTTCCACTAGAGTAGGTAGTTAGTGGGGGTCTAGAATCTGGAGGGCTTGTAGACATAATTAACTAATATGAGATCAACCACAGAGTAAAAATGTGTATCTGCCTGTCCAACCCCTGGCGCTAGAATACACGGGAGTGCCAGAGACACCTCAGGTGTGGTTCACTCTCACTACCCAAGGTGATCTCGTTACAGTACCCAAATGCGACAAATTTAGGTCAAATGCTGAAATATTTCGTCCAAACTTATGAAAGGTAGAAAATTGTCTTAACCAACTGGGGTAAATATTGCTCAAACTAAGAAACATGTCGACCGAAGTAGGAAATTACGTGAACCAAAGTAATAAAATTGTTGGCCAAATAGGAAAAAGTATCGGTCAAACTTATAGATGTCTCGTTTAAACTTATAACATGTATGAAAATTTGTTAGGTAAAGGTGAAAAATATTGGCCAAGTAATGAAATATCGCATCCGAACTTATAAAATGTACGAGTTAACCAAAGGCGAAAAGGCCAAAATACGAAATGTCTCGAACAAGCTTATAAAAATCTAGGAAAAAATATTACAACTAAAATATTGATCAAAAGGTATAAATCCAAACATTATAAAAATAACCAAATGTGAAAAATATCGTCCAAAGACAGAAATATTTCAACTAAACTTATAAATAAGTCAACAAAACTTGTGAAAATGTTTGTTCAAGTACAGAAATAGCTATGGAAACAGTAAGTCCACAAAACTAAGACAAAAATGTAACTTCTGTAGTCAAATGTGTCTTGAAGTTTTATCTGAAAAGACATTTCACAATGCATAATCAGCACCACTTTCTTTGTTTTACGTTACCGAAGGCCTTCACCGTATCTGGTACAGAAACCCTTATACATCACTCATCTCTCCACACTCTTGGTTTCTTTCTAATACAAAGTGGTCACATCACCAAGAACTTCAAACCTCCATTGTACACGTGCTCCATTGAAACACCCATGACAGTTAACAACATGTATGGCCATGTAATCTGTGAGTCCATCGGGGATAGTTCATCCGAGTAATCGTCACCAAAGATCCATTTCCCATGGCTGACATCTTCAACTCGCTATACCACATCTTATTCTAACATATACTTTACATGAAATTTCCCAAATTTGGGGATCTATTAAAGAATACGTAATGAGATACACAAAGACACCAAGAACATATCAGACAAAACAACTCACAAACCAGACTTAGAACTAAAACTTAAACCATAGCAGATGAACCACCCAACAAGTACTACTAGAACTCAAAACATAACGATATTAAGGAAACGCATACTTACACTATTGTCAGACATTGGATTTAAATCCCCTACTACTAACATATCACCGGTGTCGAATTCCCGTTTCACAAAACCATCCTCTTGTCAGTTGTTAGTGAAAACCATTACACCAGTCCAGATTTGTGACTCGTAGAATCTACACTCACACAGGATCTATTAAAGAATACGTATGAGATACACCAAGACAACAAGAACATATCATACAAAACAATTCACAAACTAAAACTTAAACCATATCAGATGAACCACCCAACAAGTACTACTAGAACTCAAAACATAACGGTATTAAGGAAACGCATACTGGGTTATTTCTGTTTATAACTGTTTTAATATGGCAGAGAGAAACATGGTAATTAGACTATATCTGCCTTCTTCACTGCTGTCCTTTGTTCGATGACTTTTCTTCTGTGCTTGTCCTTCAGGACTGGATTCAAAATTTTTTTCCAAGTCTTGTACACGCCTTTCAAAATGCTCACGTTCTCTGATTACATGGTTCCAGTTACCGTTATGTTTTGAGTTCTAGTAGTACTTGTTGGGTGGTTCATCTGATATGGTTTAAGTTTTAGTTTGTGAGTTGTTTTGTATGATATGTTCTTGTTGTCTTGGTGTATCTCATACGTATTCTTTAATAGATCCTGTGTGAGTGTAGATTCTACGAGTCACAAATATGGACTGGTGTAATGGTTTTCACTAACAACTGGCAAGAGGGTGTTTTTGTGAAACGAGAATTCGACACCGGTGATATGTTAGTAGTAGGGGATTTAAATCCAATGTCTGACAATATGTAAGTATTCGTTTCCTTAATATCGTTATGTTTTGAGTTCTAGTAGTACTTGTTGGGTGGTTCATCTGCTATGGTTTAAGTTTTAGTTCTAAGTCTGGTTTGTGAGTTGTTTTGTCTGATATGTTCTTGGTGTCTTTGTGTATCTCATTACGTATTCTTTAATAGATCCCCAAATTTGGGAAATTTCATGTAAAGTATATGTTAGAATAAGATGTGGTATAGCGAGTTGAAGATGTCAGCCATGGGAAATGGATCTTTGGTGACGAGTACTCGGATGAACTATCCCCGATAGACTCACAGATTACATGGCCATACATGTTGTTAACTGTCATGGGTGTTTCAATGGAGCACGTGTACAATGGAGGTTTGAAGTTCTTGGTGATGTGACCACTTTGTATTAGAAAGAAACCAAGAGTGTGGAGAGATGAGTGATGTATAAGGGTTTCTGTACCAGATACGGTGAAGGCCTTCGGTAACGTAAAACAAAGAAAGTGGTGCTGATTATGCATTGTGAAATGTCTTTTCAGATAAAACTTCAAGACACATTTGACTACAGAAGTTACATTTTTTTCTTAATTTTGTGGACTTACTTTTTCCATACCTATTTCTGTACTTGAACAAACATTTTCACAAGTTTTGTTGACTTATTTATAAGTTTAGTTGAAATATTTCTGTCTTTGGACGATATTTTTCACATTTGGTTATTTTTATAATATTTGGATTTATACCTTTTGATCAATATTTTAGTTGTAATATATATTTTACCTAGATTTTTATAAACTTGGTCGAGACATTTCGTATTTTGGCCTTTTCGTTTTTGGTTAACTCGTACATTTTATAAGTTCGGATGCGATATTTCATTACTTGGCCAATATTTTTCACCTTTACCTAACAAATTTTCATACATGTTATAAGTTTAAACGAGACATCTATAAGTTTGACCGATACTTTTTCCTAATTGGCAAACAATTTTATTACTTTGGTTCACGTAATTTCCTACTTCGGTCGACATGTTTCTTAGTTTGAGCAATATTTACCCCAGTTGGTTAGGACAATTTTCTACCTTTCATAAGTTTGGACGAAATATTTCAGTATTTGACCTAAATTTTTCGCATTTGGGTACCAAGGTTTCGTACTTTTCATAAATTTGGAGGAGTTATTTCTTTACTTGATCAATATTTGTTTTGTTTTTTCACATTTGGTTAACAAAGTTTCCTACATTTTTATAAGTTTCGACGAGATATTTTGTTACTTGGTCAATATTTTCCTTCTTTTTATAAGTTTGGTTGCGATATTTCTGTATTTCGCCGAGCTTTTTCCCATTTGGCTGACAAATGTTCCTACTTTTTTATAAGTTTAGTTGAAATATTGATAAGTTTGGTTGAAATTTGGCCAAAAATTTTCACATTTAATTAACAAAGTTTCCTACTTTTCGTAGGTTTGAACGATGTATTTCGTTACTTGGACAATATTTTCCCCATTTGGCTAACAAATTTTCCTATTTGGCCAAAATATTTTTCATTTGGTTAACATATGTTCCTACTTTTTATAATTTTGGGTGATATATTTCTCTGTTTGGTCGATACATTTTCATACTTGCTTAACAAAGTTTCGTACTTTTCATAAGTTTGGTCGGGGTATTTCGTTACTTGGTCAATCTTTTTTTTTCTCATTTGACTAACAAATTTCCCTACTTTTCATAAGTGTGGACAAGATATATCGTTACGTGGTCAAAATTTTTTTTTTCTATTTGACTAACAAACTTTCCTACTTGCTTGATATTTTTCCCAATAGGTTAACAAATGTTCGTACTTTTTATAAGTTTGGACGAGATATTTCTGTATTTGACCAATAATTTTAATATTTTGTCTAACATATTTTCTTATTTGACGGTTGCATTGGTACATAGAAGGTCGCTGGTTATGACGGCGGACATGTGACCTGTCATGTTACGTGCATTGCCTAAGGTTGAATCGGGGCAGTTTGTTGTGTTGATGCCCGGGTGTCCTTTGGTGTAACCGGATAACACTAGGATTACACGGTTATAGAAAAGAGAGAGAGAAGGGGGTGACCATTTTACCCTTCGGATGCAGTGTTGATGTTGCAGTGTATTCACTCCTATACACAGTGATCATCATACGTTAGGTTCCCTGACTCGACAACCGATAGGACACCCTTTTTCTATAGTTTCCCTCTTAACAACGTGTCTCAGATGTCCCATTAACCCTGTGACCGGCTGTGACGCCATATTTGACCAGTTTTAGTGAATGAGACGTAGTTTGGTTGTAGCAATTACCCATGTGTGATAGGGTGCGACGCCATCTTTGACCGGATGTAACTATTATCCATGTGTGTCGACTGTACCACTAGGTGCTATTGATCAATACAAAATCAGTTCTCGAGGCGCTCCTGTCAGGGAAATTTCCAATACTAAGGACACTACTTTCTGAACTTAGCAGCCGGCATAACGTCTTGATCATGTCATCGATCACTTTAACTATCACCATGTCACTACACGTACCATACCCTACAATTTAAGTGATCATTCGACCACTTTACCACTACTTGACCATTACTTGACCACCTCATCGATCACTTTAACCAACACCGTTTCACTACACGTACTTTCCTCTACATTTTAAGTGATCACTCGACCATTTGACCACTACTTGACCACTACTTGACCACTATTTGACCATGTCATTACTTATTTTACCATCACCGTTTCACTACGCGTACCATACCCTACAATTTAAGTGGTCATTCCTCTACTTGACCACTACTTGACCACTATTTGAACACCACTTGACCACCTCTTGATCATCACCATGTCACTATACCTACTTTCACAGACAATTTAAGTAGTCACTTGACCATTTACCACTACTTGACCACGTCATCGATCACTTTAACAAACACAGGTTCACTACACGTCCTTTCCCCTACAATTTAAGTGGTCACTCAACCACTTAACCACTACTTGACCGGTACTTGGCCACTACTTGACCACTACTTGACCATTGCTTGACCACTAATTTACCACCCTTTAATCATCACCATATCATTACAACCACTTTTCCCTAAAATTTCCTCACTTTACCACTACTTGACCACTGCTTGACCACTAATTTACCACCCTTTAATCATCACCATATCATTACAACCACTTTCCCGTAAAAATGTCCTCACTTGAACACCACTTGACCTCTACTTGAGTATCTGTTGACCACTAATACCTGGTACCCACCCCTTACCACCGAATGACACTACACCATATCCATTACAATCAACGATCTTTAGCTTTCAAGGTTTCATTTGTAACACATGTGATGTTAGTGAATAAGCTACTATGAACATCTACATAGCACTAATAACCACCCTTATCAACTAATTTCACTAACCCATACCCACTACTATCGCCACCGCAACTATTCCTTCTATTCGTACTAATGTACACTGCCAATGTGCTAACAGTTCAAAATATTTTAACATACCACTCACCCCCGTTTTTACAATTTGCGATTATATGTATAGGGATTGGTGATGTCTTTGATTCCTTGTGGAAGATTGTTCCACAGCTGAGCTGCAGAGTACGTTAAGCTTGTTTTGTATAAGTCAATCCTAGGCTTCGGAATGTGTAATATATTTAATCGTTTACTGTGTCTAGCATTATATTTAAACAATGGCTAAAGGTAATTTGGGGAATTCCGATGTAGGATTTTGTGAATTAGTTTGGCCTTATTGAAAAGCAGGCGTTTGCGGAGTCGTAGTAACTGAAGGCGTTTATTTAGGCTAAGATTGTCAGATTAATGTTTGCTATAAATTAAACTCATGGCCCGTTTCTGGAGTGAATAAAGTCACTTTGTGCTTGACTTGGAACAACCGTCCCAAATTGTAGAGCAGTAGTCAAAATGTGTCTGTATGTGAGAAGTATAGAATATTTTCCTTGTGTCCTTGTCAAGAGGTAACGTTGGTTTCTCTCTAAGATATGAATTCATGCATTATAATGTAGCAACGTTCACCTCGAGATCTGTGTGGCTCTGGGGTATGATCTCTGTGAAGCTGAATGGCCTTCGCCAACGTGACTGTACAGTCACGTACAGTACAGCATAACTATCTGAACTTCAAAAACGACTCAACGCACAGGCTAGTAGAGTGAACTGCGATGTAATTTACCACAGATGATCTTGGATAACGGCTATGAGCTGTGTGTGCCGATCCAGGCTTGAGTCTTTCTCGCACAACATTCACTCCCGCTCTTCAATCATATATCATCTCCCTAGACCAGTGAGAGTGTTGGGAACAAAGCTTGCCGCCTGCTACCCTGGTAATGCTAATCAACTACGCTTGCCTACCTTCAACCGGAGCTCACCCTGATCGAGCTCCAACGGCCAATGTCGCCAGGCTGCCCGTAACTGGAACTATGCTCACCATCGTGAGAATAACATATATACATTCAGGTGATCGTGGTGTCAGTGAAGCTGAGTGTAGCAACTGTCAACCGCTGGCTGTAGACCGTAACGATTCCATGCGGAGACTGGTGACTTATGAATCAGTAACGGCTTGTAGTCTGCGAGTGTTGGTGAAGGACATCCTACCTCTGTGTTAGCTGGCTCACAACTGCTTAACTAACCGTTACGTTGTCAGGCTACGCACTGCAATGACGTTTACACTTTGTTTATTACAAGTGCCGCCACGTGCGACATTTGTGACATTCTATTAATATCTCTTGATGCACTAACTCATCAAATTAATTCTATGCTACTGTCATTTGCTATATGACAGTCCTCATCAAGGAAATTTTTAATTTTGGCGAGTTGGTAGACTTTTTTCGCTGCTTGTGTAACGAGCGCTTGAATGTGGGAATTAAAAGTTAGGTTTTTATAAATGATTAAGCCTAATGTTTTGTGCTCAATTACACTTTCTACTGGCATGTTCTCGGTATCAAGTTGAAGTGATGTGTGTGAATTTAGTGTTTGAAGTCTTTGTCTTGTTTTTAATAACATTGATTTTGTTTTAGTGATGTTAGTTTGCATACGTTCGCATAGCTCCACCTAACTGCATTATTTAATTCTTGTTGAAAAGACGATTCCAGGAAATTACTGCTTTCAGCGTTTGTACACAATTTAGAGTCGTCTGCAAATAGATCGCAGGATGACGAAAGATGCAAAGGTAGATCTTTAATATAGATGGCAAATAATAGAGGGCCAAGAATAGAGCCTTGTGGTACTCCAATATTGAAGGTAATGGTTTGAGACAGAGATTTATTGTGTGATACTACTTGCTTTCTATTTGACAGAAAGGATGTTATTAGAGTGACTACATGAGGGCCAATTTTCATTGTCTCTAGTTTTTTAATCAAAATAACATGATCTATCATTTCAAATGCTTTCCTGAAATCGATAAACACAGCACAACATAGACTCTTTGTTGTTTATATTCTGGTGCCAATTTTCTATCATGTTTGTTAGGATCCGTATGACAAGAATGTTTTGGTCGAAATCCCGATTGACTGTCAACAATAAGCTTATTGCGAACTAAATACCGTAATGTTACTTTATGGATGTGTTTTTCTAATGGTTTAGATAATGATGATAGTAAGGAAATGGGTCTGTAATTGTTTGGGAGACTATTGTACAACGAAATAGATTTAAAAAGAGGGTACACCTTAGCGATTTTGAGAGCTTATGGAAAGTGGTCTTTGGTGAGACACTGATTATATACATAGGTTAATCATATACAGATCACTGGCGCAGCACAACGGAGAATCCGGTTGCTGATTCCATCTAACCCAGATGAGTTTATGTTTTGTTTTTTTAGGTTACTGAGGTAAGTGAATACTTACGTGATTGCCAGAAATAGAAGTTAGTATAAGAAGATTCAAGACTCTAGGCTGACAGGGAGCCATACTATAGCGTATCTATGATCCCAGACATTAGATTGAACAATTGCTGTAGCAATAGTGACTGTATAAACTAACATTATAGAGAATAGACAAACAATTTAGCTCGTCAGTAGTGCATATCCCTGACCGGATCCGGAAACAGTCCCGGATCACGCGTGTGAAGCGGGTGTGTAACCACGCGGCACACACCAAATTATCACAACAGAACATCACAACGCTACCCATCGTAGGCTATGCTCAAGATTGCCCAATCGCCGCGACCGACGTCCGTCAATCGATGGGACCCGAACGATCAGGACTTCTCACTGGCAAGGAACACCAGGCCTCCTAAATCCAGTGAGCAATAATCAATTGATTATGTGGTTGTTTCGGGATTTGAAATTTAAATATTGAGCACAACCCACCTACTGGCAACGCCGATCACATTCTGGTATGAACCTAAGGCCTATCCACGTCAATATGGAAGCACTATACTCGAGTTTCGCCCTCATTTGAGCTCGTCAGTAGTGCATATCCCTGACCGGATCCGGAAACAGTCCCGGATCACGCGTGTGAAGCGGGTGTGTAACCACGCGGCACACACTGGACACACCAAATTATCACAACAGAACATCACAACGCTACCCATCGTAGGCTATGCTCAAGATTGCCCAATCGCCGCGACCGACGTCCGTCAATCGATGGGACCCGAACGATCAGGACTTCTCACTGGCTAGGAACACCAGGCCTCCTAAATCCAGTGAGCAATAATCAATTGATTATGTGGTTGTTTCGGGATTTGAAATTTAAATATTGAGCACAACCCACCACTGGCAACGCCGATCACATTCTGGTATGAACCTAAGGCCTATCCACGTCAATATGGAAGCACTAATATATTGCACTCCATATTGACGTGGATAAGGCCTTAGGTTCATACCAGAATGTGATCGGCGTTGCCAGTGGTGGGTTGTGCTCAATATTTAAATTTCAAATCCCGAAACAACCACATAATCAATAGACAAACAAATCAAAAAAAAAAAAAAACAATACAAAACAAGAACTTTATTAATCTAATCATACAGCTCAGGGACAACCAATGCTGATATAAAACATTTAGGCATAAAACTCAATACAACAGGTAGCAAACATCAACAAGAGGTGGTACCCAACACATAATCAAACCTCTGGTGCACTCAGCCAGGTCTTTAGGGTACTTCAAGTACCGCAACACAGTATTCACGCCCTTGAGCTGATCAGAACACGACAAGAAAGCTTTCGCACGGACAAAACATAAGACAACTTACAAAGAAGACTTTACGAATATAAATATGAGTTGTGATAACAGAAACATGCGTTTCGACACCAGCATAAGCCCAGGAGCTCTCTGACACTTGTCAGCCACTCTGTTCTCGCCTAAGACATTGGCTGATCAACAAGCCAAAACAGGGCAAACACGGCTTCTGTCTTTCCGATCAACGCGGGCACTCAACACACCAAGCCCGGCTCCGTCGCCATTGTCTGAGTGTTTTCATATGTCCAGGTTTAGTTCCTTAACAGGTCAAATTTTTGCATGCCGAGATTTGGCGCTGGTTCACAAAGACATGCGTGCGGGTCGTTCAAAAAGTCATGGCAAACTACTGAACGTAAACTTGCCAATAAATCCCGAACAGCCAACAAATGCTGGTGTTGACTGCGACGTCATGTAAAGGATATGCAACTCAAATTTAGGCGGCTGTTCCTTTAAAACTAAGGAGAGAAGACCAACCCATTGGAAGCCACAGCCGTGACATTGGATGTGATATGTCTAGAGGGAACACACCTGACACATATGGGTGCCGTAGTCGGACACTGATCTCTGGGGCGCGTAACTAGGTGACACACTCCTCTCGGCAGAGACACCAAGAAGAAATTAGGTATGTTATCCCACGTGTGTTATATGTTATATCTATTAGCCCATGTGTGTTATACGTTATATCTGTTATCCCACGTTGGAAAAGTATTTGCCAGAATTGTTCTGCACAGACTTCAGGTCCTGGGAGATCAAGTCTGCCCCGAATCACAGTGCAGCTTCCGACAGAACCGGTCTGCCATTGATGTAAATATTCTCATTGCGACAAATGCAAGAAAAATGCCGGGAACAGAATCGACCACTGTTTGTTGCCTTCATCGACCTCACATGGGCATTTGATTTGATCAGTCGTGAGGGTCTGTTCAAAGCAATATAGAGGATGGCTGCCCACTAATTCTTCTGTCTATTGTGGAATCGTTCCACACAGGCATGAAGGGTATAATCAGGTTTGATGGTGCCACTTCAGAAGACTTTGGAGTCAAGAACGAACGAACGAATGAACGAACGAACGAACATCTTTATTTTCAAAGAGTTAAGAATTGGGCACACAGGCCCGTCTGACATTCTGCCCTTCTTCTCTATTTCCTCTCATACATTCTTTCATTCAACATCTCTTATAAAGCAATTCTTTGACAACATAAGAACAATAAGCATTAAAACGCATGAAAAAAAATAATCAATAATACAAGACTAGTTGAGGCAATGTTTAACATGGGCATCATAAATACCCAAGGTGGGTGTAACGTGCCACACATATGGGAATTTTTTTTTCCTGGCTAGTTGTCGTTCGAGATAATTTACCATTATTATTTTCATTGTTGCTGTTTATGTAAGGGGTCATGTAGTCTGTTCTGAGGTAGTGTTCAAACAGGTTGTGACTGTATGTATAATGATTGGTGGTGTCTTTGATTTCTTGCGGAAGATTATTCCACAACTGAGTGGCAGAGTATGCTAAGCTGGTTTTATATAAGTCTATCCTAGGTTTAGGGACATGAAGTATATTTAGTCGTTCGCTATGTCTTGCGCACGAATGAATCTATGCGCATTATTCTTGGATGTACAAGAGATACAGCATGCATTGCGATGTGCTACCTTCTTGATTTTCCAACCATTGAAGAGAGAATACAAGGTTGCAGGGCACGCGCCTACCTCAGAATTAACGCAAACACACATCCACTGCATAGTGAAATTAGGAAGGTGAAGGGCAGCAGGTTAAAAAGAGGAGGGTCGTGGATGGGTCAAGCCGAAGACATTCTTCAACAGGTGTGTTCACTTGAGGACTTAGAACCTGGCGAGGAGTGGGTGTAAGTGCCAACAGACTTCTGCACATCCTTTTCAGTTTGCATCCAACTAGATAGGAAATGCAGACAAGAAAATCCGGCTGCTGTGGAGGCTGAAGTACAAGCGTTGATTTTCGAGAATTCGCTAGACAGTGACGCGGTCATCTACACAGATGGGTCGGTCGTCCGACATGTGAGAAGCTCATGGGCCTTTACAGCTCGGGCCGGAGGGGGAATTGTGAAGGAGGACTCTGGTGCTTTCACTGAAACCACAAGTAGCCTGACCGTGGAAGTCATGGCAGTAAGTAAAGCAATAACATGGCTCGAGACACAGACATTCACTAGGGTTTGTTTCCTTAGCGACTCAATGAACATGATCAAGAGGATAGAGGAGGGGTCGATCCGAAGAGAGTGGTTGCTGCCTCTGGAGCGGTCTCAGCTGGCAAAGATTAGTTTCATCTTCGTGCCAGGGCATGCGGGAGTACAAGGAAATGAGTGGGCTGACAAGCTCGCAGGTGAGGCTACTGTGGAGGGCGGACGCGCCATGGACCAAGCTGACATTCTGAATGCTCTACGAGAAGTAAGACTTTGGCGAGAACCAAGTAATGACTGTGAATCTACAACAATGGCCAGACTGCGAGAGCAGCAAATTAAAAGAGGGGTGGCCAAACAAGAACACTACGCAGGAAGCCAAAGAAGATTGATAAACCAACACAGAACTGGCGTCGTTAGCCGCTACACGTTGTGGGATTTGCTGAGGAGGGGATCCGAGCACTTATGGACTGAATGGTTCGATGTGCAACGAGGATGATCTGTCGACTAACTAACTAACTATGTCTTGCGTTATATTTAAACAATGGCCAAAGGTAGCTTGGGGCATTTTGAAATAGGATTTTGTCAGTTAGTATAGACTTATTAAAAAGTAGGCGTTTGTGGAGAGGCAGTAACTGAAGACGTTCATGTAGGTTAGAATTGTCTGCAAACTTATCACCATTGATTAGACGCACTGCCCTTTTCTGGAGTGAATAAAGGCGTTTTGTTATTGATTTGGAGCATCCATCCCAGATTGTGGAGCAATAATCAATATGTGTTTGTATGTGGGAAGTATAGAATATCTTTCTTGTGTTTTCGTAGAGGAAGTTTTTAATTTTGGCAAGTTGGTATACCTTTTTGGCTATTTGTTTAACGTTGGTCTCTACGTTGTTTTGGAGGTGATCTATAGGATATTCAATGGCCAAGAGCACGGGTTGGGTAGCTGACCTCGTGTTGATGGTATTGTCCTGTTCACTCATTGTATGTGTTAGTTGAGAAACATTGTCTGCTGTGATGTCCACAGCTGTAGTTGTGGGCTGTGTAGATTCTGGTTCCTCACTCGAGACGAGCATGTTGATGATATCTTGTTTCTTTGATATGTCTCTACTCATGAATGCATTATTGTGTTTTCCAGCTCGACAAAGTCTAATTTTAGCCAAGTTTTAATGTTTTCGACGCTTCCTTGAGCTAATATATTTTTTTTTTACGAATGACACAAGTTTATTGTAAGGACTGGCGTCGTAATCAGGTCTTCCACGTAGACCCCGCTCCTATCTTGTCTGTGTTGAATTAGTTCAGGCTTGTAATAGTTGATGAGGCACGTTCGAAATGCCTCATAATGGAGTGTATTGTTAAAGTATACTGTAACACATTGGCCAGAGTTGGTGTGTTGGACGACTCGGCCAACTGAGTTCACAACCTGGCTAGCTTGGTCTTCACTGCCTTATCTTTGTTTAGTCTGTATGTTTTATTCACGGCCGATCGTAAACCTGATCTTGTTTTAACACCAGTCACCTCCAAAGATGCCTCTCCTATCGATGACATTACTGCATCATGTTATCAAACCCGCTTGAAGAATGCAGCGAACTCATTGTAGTCTAGACGCGCCGCGAGCAATTTGAAGTCATGTGAGCTATCACTTAAAGTGGATATTGTGTGCCTGGCGACATACCACGCGCTAGTCAGGCATGGTTTAATCACACGTTGTCGTTAATCGATAATTGGTACATTTCAAAATTGAATGCTCTTACCGTCCATTTCACAAAGAAATCCCCATTTCACTAAATAAACAGTCACATAAACTTAAGATATTAATTAGTATTAGATCCAGTTTTAGAACGAACACAATGATATACACAGCATCTCGACTTAAATAGGTAAAACTTTGATAAATTATATAAAAATTGGGAGAGCTTGTGAAAACACGTCCGCTCGTAACCGGAAACGCACAGACAGACAGACAGAGGGACGGACGGACGGAAGGATGGATGGATGGATAGATGGATAGTTAGATAGACAGTCAGGCATACAGACAGAGAGACGGACGGAAGGACGGACGGACGGATGGACGGACGGATTGAAGGATGGATGAATGAATGGATGAATGGCTGGGTAGATCAATTGATCGATCTATTGATCGATCGATCGATAGGCAGGCAGGCAGTTCAGATAGGTAGGTAGGTAGGTAGGTAGGTATGTTGATTGCTTGGTTGTGTAACTGTTAAAAGACAACTTTAACTTTTAAATCTAATGGTCAGGCGTTCAAGTCGTCTACGCCATAAAAAGCCATTAAGAGATGACACAAAGAGATGACATTATAGATGTCATGAAGAGATGACAGGTAGAAGTGACATGTAGAGATGACATCTGGATGACATGTAGGGAGCGCATGTAAAGATAACATGTAGAGATGACATGAAAGAAGACATGCACAGATGACACGAAAAGTTCATGTGGAGAGATGACATGTAGAGATGACACGTAGAGATGATATGTAGTTAACATGAAAACATTACATGCAGAAATGACATGAAAACATGACTCGAAGAGACTGACGAAGAGCAGTATGTAAGGGATACTCTTAACATAAAAGGCAAACGTGTCTTAATTGCCTCTACGCCAAAGAATGGAAGATTAAGAATATGACGAATTTTGAAAATCCAATCTCTTATGTCATATATGCCAATCAATGATTGGGTCCACTCCCACAGGGAAACCAGAAATAAAATATTTAAAAAAAAAACCTTCGACCGGTACTCTCTCTCTCTCTCTCTCTCTCTCTCTCTCTCTCTCTCTCTCTCTCTCTCTCTCTCTCTCTCTCTCTCTCTCTCTCTCTCTCTCTCTCTCACCTGTTTCAGTCAAAAATATCCTTTTCGACATCTGTCTATCCTTCAAGCTGACCCTACTACCAGCGCGATATTTTCAGAGAAACCACTAGTGGCCTACAAGCGTGACCGCAGCCTCAAAGATGTACTCGTCCATAATAGAGTACAGGGATCTCCACCTCCACCATCACAATTAGGTACTAAGGCTTGCCTAAGACCTCGTTGCAAGACCTGCCCATATGTGGTCCACACCCCAGTGGTGCTATTCCCTAAAAGCAGTTTACGCATCAAGGAAGAATTTTCCTGCACCAGTCGCAACATTATTTAGGCTATAATATGCAAACGGTGTGATATGAAGTATATTGGGAAGAATGGCCTCAAGCTAGCTGACAGATTCCGCCAACACCTGCTGAACATCCACACCAACGCCTCCAAGCCTGTCTCCACCCACTTCAACAGCGCCAACCATCAAGGTGCTTCCGATGTCCAGGTCACTGCCATCCAGTCCTGCTCCTCTGGCGCTCAACATCGCAAAAATATAGAAAACCGGCTCATATTCTCTATGGGGTGTCTAACACCACAAGGCCTCAACACTCAACATAGTTTCATCTAATCATGGTCATTTCCCCTCCCCTCCCCACTCTCTTGCTTCCACACCCTCCTAGGTGTCACCCTCTTCCGGTCTCTAACCAGTCCTTTTCTCTACTAAAATTATCCTCTACCCCGTCTCCGTCGGCCCGATTCCGAGTGACCGAACCAGTAGTTACCTGGGCATTTCATATTACCACTCTTGGCACTCCTTTCGTACGTAATATAGTGTGCACCCGTAACGTAATGACAACTCCCCCCGGACCCTATAAACCCCCAACCAGTTAGCAACTACACTGTATATGCGGTTGTGTGTGCATACGCATATACACAAGTACATATGTGTATGTGTGTGTATGTGCACATATATATGTCTCTCTCCCTCTCTCTCTCCCTCTCTCAATAATCTTACACCAACCCTCTCTCTCTCTCTCTCTCTCTCTCTCTCTCTCTCTCTCTCTCTCTCTCTCTCTCTCTCTCTCTCCCTCTCTCTCGCTCTCTCAACAATCTTGCTTCTCTGTGCCTACTTATGCCATGTGTATTGCTGATGGTCGGATCTTACACAGCCTCAATAACACAAGCACTGGGTGTACACAGTATGAGTGAAGCACACTGTATGAGTGAAGCCTCGTATTTGTAGACCGACGGACTTCGCATACCCCATGTGGTATGTCACAGGCACATTTTCTCTCTCTCTCTCTCTCTCTCTCTCTCTCTCTCTCTCTCTCTCTCTCTCTCTCTCTCTCTCTCTCTCTCTCTCTCTCTCTCTCTCTCCAAACTATCTTGCTTCTCTGTGCCTACCCACATCATGTGTATCACCAGTGGTCGGTTCTTATACAACCCCAATAACACAAGCATTGGGTGATATGATCTTATAATACGTGGTATAACAATCAACCCTACTTACCCTATTTCATAGGAAACAGTATGAGTGAAGCCTCGTATTTGTATACCGACCTACTCCGCATACCCCATGAGGCACATTACAGGAATGATACCCACCTCCCTCTCTCTTACCCTCCCTCCACCTCTCTCTCTCTCTCTCTCTCTCTCTCTCTCTCTCTCTCTCTCTCTCTCTCTCTCTCTTCTTATATATACCTTGCACATGCCCATGTACAATAGTGTATGAATGTCTGTTGAGCGGTGTATATGTATGTATGTACGCTCACGCATATCAGTCCACCCAGACTTTAGGACTTGCCTCAAAATAACGTATATGAGTGCATAATGTGATTTTGGTTAGCACCACCATCATGTTTGCGCCCACTCATGCTTCGTTAGTACATCTACTGAGATTTCGCAGACACCCTTACCAGACAAGTTGTCGACCTGCCCTCCTGCCTCCCTCCCCCTTCTTTCTATGTGCTCACTGAACCGTAACACATATCACTCCGACACCATCCTCCATCTCACTACGTCGGTTGGGTATAAAAAGAATACATCGGAGATATTCTGAGTCACTCACAGATCGGAACTGTGAGGTAAGAATGAAAATTGTTTTCAATTCTCATTTTCTTTTCATTGCTTTAATTTTTATTCATCCCTTTGTTCTTCTCGTCCTGTCGTCACCTTTTGATGTAGTCACAGGAAATCTCCTTGACTATATATTGTGTTTGTGAATGTGTTTGTTTGCTGATGAAGGCTAATCGTCGCAACGTCCTGTATGTGTCGTAAATCTGTTATGTAAAGCTGCACTACTTTGTGTCATTTTATATTGTTTACATTTTCACAGCTTTACCTCAGTTCCAACCAATTTTATTCAGAAATAAAATAAGAACGTTAGAAGATAAAACCTACTCCTCACGGTCGAGTGATAGTCAACCATTTATGAAAACATCAACAGCGCAAACTGTGAAATCGATACACTAACTACTTTTAATTAATGTTTTAATAGGATCCAGCATGAGCCGCAATGACCTCCTCTACCTCTATTCTCATGCCATTACCACATTTAAACGACCCTTTATCAGTTCCGCGTTGTTCTGCCAAGAGGTCTCTCACTTTCACCAAACACCGACTTGTCTCCATTAACAGAAGGCGCATTAGCGGAAACAATCAGAACCAGTCTCTCCAGAGAACAATCTTCTTGTAAACTAAGCGGTTTTTGTATCTATGATCTCCTTAGCGTGAAAGCAGACAGCCGTAGGGATGCTCTTAATGTCAATAATTTGTTGAGTATTCTGTCACTGCTCTGAACCACTATCTATTCGCTTGGCAACACCACTGGTTCTCAACTTGTGGCCAGACGTGATTGATTCCCTTTGGAATCGTGTGTATAGTGCAGATGAACAGATACATCATAGATAGAATGGAGAGAGTGGCTAGAGGATCTGACCGACAATCAAGGCTCTGAGGAAAGGCCAGATGGACACATAATCAGACTGGTATTATTAGTATTGGAACTCTTCGCTGGACGTTGAAGATAAGGTCTGACCATGTTTGGGAATTTTCCGAGTGTTGTGATGTCGGACTAAACTCAACCCAACTCAACTCAACTCAACTCAACTCAACTCGACTCAACTCGACTTGTGGGTCACAACCTTCTTAGGGTGTCTTCTGGAATTATGTTGTAGATTTTGATTTAATTCTTAGTAATAAGCAAAAACATTCTAACCAATAAAAAGATGTCAATTGAAACGAGAAAAACAGTGTTGAGGTTCTACATAGAGCCTGTTCTTTTGTATGGATGTGAAACTTGGACAATGAGCAGTCAAGCTGAAAAACATCTGATAGCTGCAGAAATGTGGTTTCTTAGGAAAATGCAAAGAATACCATGGACAGACAGAAAAACCAATGACCAAGTTCTACAGGAGACAAATGACAATTGTAAATTGATTAGAGAAATTAGATGTAGACAGTCAACATTTTTTGGACATGTTATGAGAAGAAATGGATTGGAGAACTTAGTGACAACTGGCAAGATCGAAGGGAACAGACCAAGAGGAAGACTGAGAGGAAAATACCTGGATGGCTTGCCCACATGGCATGGACGAGACAGGAACACTGAGCTGATCCACGACTCTGGTGATCGAGTGCAATGGCGAGTCATGACCGCTCACGCTTTCCGGCACGGCACATGATTGATTGATCGAATAAGGTTCTGTGGCGAATGAGTTGCGAACGCAATTCGTAATCCCGCATACCGAGTTCGAAATACAACTGTGGGTGATTTGGAAGTAGAGCGCCTTGCGTTGGTTTCCCTTACTAAGGTATGAGTGTCGGTCTTTCAGAAAGCAATGGCAAAGTACTGAACGTAAATTTTCCAAGAAGTCACGAACAGCCAAAAACATGATGGCATTAACTGCAACGTCCTGGATATGCAACTAACTGTTGTAATCATGCAGCATGCTGCATGCTGCATGGGCAACACATGATCTCTATATTTTAGCCCAGGCTTTGTGCTATGGAGAGGCAATAACTCCATCCCTGGTCTTAACTGGTCTCGGAATCAAAGCGAGAGGCAACTGTTACGGGTTATAAGTCCTTGTCAGTTGGCGTAGACATAGGGCGCCACGCGTTGCCTCTGACGGTGGGAGACACCTATAGGTGTCACTGATCAGCTACCGCCCGCCTCAAGCTGGGCAGCCCCCAGCCAATTGGGTGCTGATCCGCCACAGCCTGCCTGCTTCAATGGGCGCTTGGGGCTAGGAAAAAATCTGAATCGCAGGCTGTAAAACCAATGCACCAGGTTCAAACAAAAATAAAAATAGAAACCTCAAGCTACGGCTTGCAAACTGGAACGTGAGAACCATGTGTCCAGGATTTTCCACTGACTTGACCAATATTGACGATGTGAGAAAAACGGCTGTGATTGATGCCGAACTCAATCGTCTTAACATTGATATTGCTGGCCTGCAGGAGACTCGCCTCGCTGAGGAAGGGTCACTCAGGGAAAACAACTACACCTTTTTCTGGAAGGGTAGAGGGCAGGCAGAAAAAAAGGCAACACGGTGTGGGCTTTGCAGTGAAGAATTCGCTACTGGGAATGATTGAAATTCCAGCAGGAGGAAATGAAAGACTATTATCCCTGCGCTTGGCAACCTCTTTTGGGTTTGCCACCATTATTACTGCATATGCACCGACACTCGATTCCTCTGATGATGTGAAGGATTTGTTCTATGAGGAGTTAGACTCCGTGATCAAGGCAGTTCCAAAATCTGACTACATTTATATGCTCGGTGATTTCAATGCTCGTGTGGGCAAGGACTCAAGTTCATGGCCAGTGTGCCTTGGAAAATACAACATCGGTCGCATGAATGAAAATGGGCAAAGGCTGCTGGAGCATTGCACCAGTAATGACCTATGTATTACAAACTCTTTTTTTAAAACAAAAGAGATGCATAAGGTCACATGGAAACATCCAAGATCCGGCCATTGGCACCAGCTGGACTTCATCATCACACGGAGACAACATCTGAACCATATATCATTGACTCGTAGTTACCACAGTGCTGACTGTGATACGGATCATTCTTTGGTTGTTGCAAGGGTTAGACTGAGACCAAAGAGAATCTACACAGCTAAACACAAATCTAGCCCCAGGATTAATATTATTAATACTCATGATCCTGAAAAGTGCTTTCAATTTCAACAGCAACTTGAAGATGCTTTCACTGATACACCAGAAATTTGTACAGTAAATGAAAAGTGGGGTCAAATTAAGGAAACTCTTTATAAAACTGCCGTAGGGGTTTACGGCACTGTGGATCATAAGAGGCAGGACTGGTTTGCGGCCAACAGCGAGACTCTGCAGCCCCTGATTGATAAAAGAAGAAAGCTCTCTTAAGAAACAAGGAAAGACCAACGCGTAACACTCTGAGTCAGCTAAGGCAAGCTAGGAAGGATGTGCAAAAGGCTGCCAGGCAGTGTGCAAATGATTATTGGATCAAGTTATGTGAGTCCATTCAAATCGCAAGTGATAAGGGAGACATAAGAAGCATGTATGAAGGAATAAAGAAAGCCTGTGGTCCAGTGATCAAAAGAAGTGCACCATTGAAAACCTTGACTGGAGAAGTCATCACTGATAAGAAACAGCAGATGGACAGATGGGTAGAGCACTATTTGGAGCTTTACTCAAGTGAGACCAAAATAGCGGATGATGCCCTCAACGCCATAGAGGCTCTACCAACTCTTGACCACCTGGACACACTTCCCACCATAACAGAAGTTAAGTTAAATAAACTTGCATCTGGCAAGGCTCCAGGTAAGGATGGGATTCCAATAGAGGTTATCAGGAGTGGGCAAGACACACTCACTATACAGATCCACCAGCTAATAGAGCTATGCTGGCGGGAAGGACAAGTCCCACAGGATTTCAAAGATTCAAGCATCATAACACTGTACAAGAACAAGGGCGATCGGAGCGACTGCAACAACTATAGGGGTATCTCACTTCTGTGTATTGTTGGAAAAGTATTTGCCAGAATTGTTCTGCGCAGACTTCAAGTCCTAGGAGATCAAGTCTACCCCGAATCACAGTGTGGCTTTCGACAGAACCGGTCTACCACTGATATGATATTCTCATTGCGACAAATGCAAGAAAAATGCCGTGAACAGAATCAACCACTGTTTATTGCCTTCATCGACCTCACAAAGGCATTTGATTTGGTCAGTCGTGAGGGTCTGTTCAAGGCACTAAAGAAGATTGGCTGCTCACCAACTCTTCTGTCCATTGTGGAATCGTTCCATACAGGCATGAAGGGTATAATCAAGTTTGATGGTGCAACTTCTGAAGAATTTGAAATCAAGAGTGGAGTTAAGCAAGGTTGTGTACTAGCTCCCACCCTCTTTGGAATATACTTTTCACTTCTACTGAAATATGCATTTCGTGATCAGGATGGTGGTATATACATTCACTCACGCTCAGATGGCGGCCTCTACAATGCTCAGAGATTGAAGGCTAAGACCAAAATTAGGAGGGTACTGATCAGAGAGTTGCTTTTTGCAGATGATGCTGCAGTTACGACCCACTCTGAGGAAGAATTGCAATGTCTACTATCTGCATTCTCCAATGCTTGTTCTGAATTTGGTTTAACAATTAGCAAAAAGAAGACACAGATTATGTCACAAGGTGCACATGAGGTACCATCAATCTTTATTGACGACGCCGAACTAGAGATAGTAGACCATTTTACATATCTAGGATCAGTGGTAAATAGCAAATTATCCCTAGATCAGGAAATCAACATCCGGATTGGTAAGGCAGCAACAACAATGAACAGGTTAAGAAAAAGAGTCTGGGAGAACAGGAAGCTTACTGCCAAAACAAAAGTCCTTGTCTATCAAGCCTGTGTCCTTAGTACTCTTCTCTATGGCAGTGAAACCTGGACAACTTACTCACACCAAGAGAACAATTTAAACAGCTTTCATATGCGGTGTCTGCGAAGAATTCTTGGTATTAAGTGGCAAGACAAAATCACAAATACTGAAGTATTGGAAAGATCAGGTTGTGTGACAGTTTATTCCATGCTCAGTCTTCGTAGACTTAGATGGATAGGACATCTTAGGAGGATGGATGATGGTAGAATACCAAAGGATATCTTTTTTGGTGAATTACAGATGGGTAAGAGATCTCAGGGTCGGCCTCTACTACGATACAAAGATGTGTGTAAGCGGGACATGATTGATACAGGCATTGATAATGCACATTGGGAGCAAGTCGCCGCTGAACGTGTTGCATGGAGGGCAAATATCAGAAATGGAATAAAGTCAAAGGAGAAAATTATTGCAGAAAAGTCACACACCAAGCGTTTGAGACGTAAGATGGTGCATGATGGTGGAAATGACCACGTGTTCACATGCACCCACTGTGAACGGACATTTACAGCGCAAATTGGCCTTATCAGTCACACTCGCTACCGCCATAGTTAAAAGTTATTATGCCTTTTTAAAGCACAAACTATCGTCTGTCAAGACGGCAAGGTGCCAATGGATGTTGTAATCAATTAAAGGTATATAATTTTATCTCTGCAATTTGAAACAGATAAAAATAAGGGGGTTAAAAGACTCTAGCTCCCTCCGGAGAGCAGCCACCCACCTACCTATAACGTTACGCAGAGCACAGAACTCCGTAGCTGTGGCGACGAGCCCCGGGGGGTCTCTGATAGAATGCACACGCGAAACGTTTGATGGGGTTTGATGGAAACGAACCCACCAGCTTCAGAGCGCAAGACTGACGGCTTTACCACACCAGCAAGGAGAAGCCCTGATGAACACCGAGCAATAGAAGTCATTACGGACGTGCCATACAAGGTGTGTGCCTGTTTGTATGCACGTGTGGCTAGGGTAAGGGCGCTTGTCCCGGGCTATTGGACCTTTAAAGGATTGGCTCCTTGATTGTTTAGTTGTTAAATGGGGCCTTAGCGTACTTCGCTGCTATAAAATGGAGCATAGTGTTTTTCGCTACTATACACAGGGACTTTGGGTACTTCGCTGCTATAAAATGGAGCATAGTGTTTTTCGCTACTATAGAAAGGAACTTTGGGTACTTCGCTACAATAAAATGAGACTTTGGGTACTTCGCTACTATAAAATGAGACTTTGGGTACTTCGCTACTATAAAATGTGGCCATAGGCTACTCCACTACTATAAACTGGGGCCTTCGGTATTTCACTACTATAAAATGGAATTTTGGGTACTTCACTACTATAAACTGAGAGTATCCGAATGGTTGGCATTTAATTTAATTAAGTGGAAACTGATTACCAGGCTGAGTTAGCGGGGCGGGGTTGTGGGGGGGGGGGGGGGGGGGGGGCATGAGGGCTATTTACTAGGCTACTATAAAATAAAATGGCCGCTAATTGCTTAATTGTTATAAAACAAGGTTCGTAGTCATTTAGTTATTCTGATAGTCATTAGTGACTGTTTTAACTTCACGGCAACAGGTATCCCCATTACGCTCTGTTCCTGTGCCAGTGAACATCACAAAAAATGCTCCTCACTGCCCCATATGAAAAGTGGAACAAACAGAAGTCTAGACAAACCAACAGCCTGCACAGGTACACTGAGCTTAATGCCGCTGCCAGAATACCGATATAAAAGTCCTCCAGGAAAATATAGTTCATCTTCGGTGGAAGCGACAGTCACTAGAAAACCAGCAGCCACACATTACTGCATAAGGGAAGCCAGTCAGTTCTGCGACAAACCGGCCGCCATTATTCTGAACATGCAGTTCATGCTACAAACAACCGCGGACAGATGTAAAAGCATTTCACACGAAATTCACAGTTCATAGTATCGCGCCACGCACTCACACAGTAGCAGGGCGACGGAACCATGCACTACCAGTCCAACATGAGGAAATTGAGAATACAAACGGTAGCCACAAGCATAAACACTCAAGAGGCCTTAACCGTTTAAATGCCTATCCTCCAAATTGGGGACCGGAAGTGATAGTGCTCTTAGGCAATTATAAAAAGAGATTGTGGAAGGTTTGGTTATTATGAGGGGGTCGTGAAGGCTTGGCTATGGCTATTACTATAAGGGGTCGTGTTATCTTGGCTATTATCAGTGATTGTGGAGGTTGTTTGGCAGTTGTCGATATAGGCCGTGAATTTCTTGTCTGTAAGGATAGAAGTCGTGACTGGGAAAATGTGGAGAGTTCCAGTCGTGATGACGACAGTAGCTGTAGTAAATTCCCTGGTGTGTTTATGTCTTTACAGGACATGAATTATACTCACCCGGGCGACCCGTGAACTTCCAGACTGTTGCTGGCGTGGGAATTGTGTGAAATAATTCTTTTTTTAATTCTCAGAGGATATTATGACAATTTGTGCTTTTAATAGATTGATATTTCTCCTTACAATTCTCAACTTTCCCCGATCTCTGGAGCTCGGTTTCCTCGCAAACCTCACAATTCCCGATCTCTGTCTATTTCTCCCCCACATTTCCTGATTTGACTAGTTCTCCACACATTACCTGATTTGTCTAGTTCTTCCCACATTTTCTGATTTGTCTAATTCTCCCCACGTCTCCAGGTTTGTCTAGTTCTCCTCACATTTCATTATTTGTCTAGTTCTTCCCACATTTCCTGATTTGTCTAGTTCTTCCCACATTTCCTGATTTGTCTAGTTCTTCCCACATTTCCCGATTTGTCTCGTTCTTCCCACATTTCTTGATTTGTCTAGTTCTTCCCACATTTCCTTATTTGTCTCGTTCTTCCCACATTTCCTGATTTGTCTAGTTCTTCCCACATTTCCTGATTTGTCTAGTTCTTCCCACATTTCCAGATTTGTCTAGTTCTTCCCACATTTCCTGATTTGTCTCGTTCTTCCCACATTTCCTGATTTGTCTCGTTCTTCCCACATTTCTTGATTTGTCTAGTTCTTCCCACATTTCCTTATTTGTCTCGTTCTTCCAACATTTCCAGATTTGTCTAGTTATTCCCACATTTCCAGATTTGTCTAGTTCTTCCCACATTTCCCGATTTGTCTCGTTCTTCCCACATTTCTTGATTTGTCTAGTTCTTCCCACATTTCCTTATTTGTCTCGTTCTTCCCACATTTCCTGATTTGTCTAGTTCTTCCCACATTTCCTGATTTGTCTAGTTCTTCCCACATTTCCAGATTTGTCTAGTTCTTCCCACATTTCCTGATTTGTCTCGTTCTTCCCACATTTCCTTATTTGTCTCGTTCTTCCCACATTTCTTGATTTGTCTAGTTCTTCCCACATTTCCTTATTTGTCTCGTTCTTCCCACATTTCCAGATTTGTCTAGTTATTCCCACATTTCCAGATTTGTCTAGTTCTTCCCACATTTCCTGATTTGTCTAGTTCTTCCTACATTTCCTTATTTGTCTAGTTCTTCCCACATTTCCTGATTTGTCTCGTTCTTCCCACATTTCTCGATTTGTCTAGTTCTTCCCACATTTCTTGATTTGTCTAGTTCTTCCCACATTTCCTTATTTGTCTAGTTCTTCCCACATTTCCTGATTTGTCTAGTTCTTCCCACATTTCCTGATTTGTCTCGTTCTTCCCACATTTCCTTATTTGTCTCGTTCTTCCCACATTTCCTGATTTGTCTAGTTCTTCCCACATTTCCAGATTTGTCTAGTTCTTCCCACATTTCCTGATTTGTCTAGTTCTTCCCAGATTTCCAGATTTGTCTAGTTCTTCCCATATTTCCTGATTTATCTAGTTCTTCCCATATTTCCAGATTTGTCTAGTTCTTCCCATATTTCCAGATTTGTCTAGTTCTTCCCATATTTCCAGATTTGTCTAGTTCTCCCCACATTTCTTGATTTGTCTAGTTCTTCCTAAATTTCCTGATTTGTCTCGTTCTTCCCACATTTCCTGATTTGTCTAGTTCTCCCCACATGTCCCGCTCTCTGATTAGTTCTCCCCATAGTTCTCTGACTAGTTCTCCCTATTCTTCAACTTTCCCCGATCTCTGGCTAGTACTCCACACAAATCCTTATCTATAATTAGTTCTCTCCACTTTCTTGATCTCTGGCTAGATCTTTCTCCTTCCCTGAAATCTGTTTAGTTCTCTATACTTTCCCTAATTTTTGGCTAGTTCTCTCTACTACACCCACTCTTGTGGGTAGGTGGATGTTTTTGTGGGTGAGGGATGTTTTGGTGGGTGAGTGGGGGTGTGTGGGTGTTGGTGGGTGAGGAGATGTATAGGTGGATAGGTGTGTGGATGGGTGGATGGAGGATACAGTTAGTTAGTTAGTTAGTTAGTCGACAGATCATCCTCATTGCACATCGAACCATTCAGTCCATAAGTGCTCGGATACCCTCCTCAGCAAATCCCGCAGCGTGTAGCGGCTAACGACGCCAGTTCTGTGTTGGTTTATCAATCTTCTTTGGCTTCCTGCGTAGTGTTCTTGTTTGACCACCCCTCTTTTAATTTGCTGCTCTCGCAGTCTGGCCATGGTTGTAGATTCACAGTCATCACTTGGTTCTCGCAAAAGTCTTACTTCTCGTAGAGCATTCAGAATGTCAGCCTGGTCCATGGCGCGTTCGCCCTCCACAGTAGCCTCACCTGCGAGCTTGTCAGCCCGCTCATTTCCTTGTACTCCCGCATGCCCTGGCACGAAGATTAAACTAATCTATGCCAGCGGAGACCGCTCTAGAGACAGCAACCATTCTCTTCGGATCGACCCCTCCTCTATCCTCTTGATCATGTTCATTGAGTCGCTAAGGAAACAAGCCCTAGTGAATGTCTGTGTCTCGAGCCATGTTATTGCTTTACTTACTGCCATGACTTCCATGGTCAGGCTACTTGTGGTTTCAGTGAAAGCACCAGAGTCCTCCTTCACAATTCTCCCTCCGGCCCGAGCTGTAAAGGCCCATGAGCTTCTCACATGTCGGACGACCGACCCATCTGTGTAGATGACCGCGTCACCGTCTAGCGAATTCTCGAAAATCAACGCTTTTACTTCAGCCTCCACAGCAGCCGGATTTTCTTGTCTGCATTTCCTATCTAGTTGGATGCAAACTGAAAAGGATGTGCAGAAGTCTGTTGGCACTTGCACCCACTCCTCGCCAGGTTCTAAGTCCTCAAGTGAACACACCTGTTGAAGAATGTCTTCGGCTTGACCCATCCACGACCGTCCTCTTTTTAACCTGCTGCCCTTCACCTTCCTAATTTCACTATGCAGTGGATGTTGTGTGTTTGCGTTAACTCTGAGGTAGGCGCGTGCCCTGCAAACTTGTATTCTCTCTTCAATGGTTGGAAAATCAAGAAGGTAGCGCATCGCCCTGCATGCTGTATCTCTTGTACATCCAAGAATAATGCGCATAGCTTCATTCTGTATCCTTTCCATCCTTTCTATCTGCTTATGGCTGAGAGTCAGGATTGCCATTGCATACTCCAAAACAGACATGACCAGCCCCTCGTACAGAAGACATAGATGGCGCTGCTCACAGTTTGCTGCCGCCATCACCCGCATCGCAGCCAAACCCCGCTTGGCCTTTGTTATCACCTGGTCTATGTGCACATTATAAGCAAGGCTTCGATCAAACCGTATCCCTAGGTAATTCATTGCCTGCGTTCTTTCCACCGTCTCTGAACACAGCATTACAGTTGGTGTTGGAGTGTTGACAATATGATTATTCAACGAGAACCAAGTCACTGTTGCCTTTGTTGGGTTGACCATTGCCCCAGCTTCATCACACCAAGTACTTATGCGATTGAGTTCGGTTTGTAGTTCCACAGCAACCTGCTCTCTATCCTTACCCTGACGATACACTAAAACATCATCGGCATATGACAATGTCCTGCCAGGTCCAGTGATCTGCTCACTGGTGATTCTCACTGTGTAGGCGTTGAACAGTACCGGAGATAATGGTGATCCCTGTGGTAGGCCAGGATATATTGTTGTTGGTTCCGAAGTCCAACTGCCACATCTAAAAACTACTTTCCGTTGGAAGAGGGCTGCAGCGATCCAACTAAGGAGGAATGGACTTACTTTTAGTTCAAGAAGCTGAAACATTAAAAAATCCAATGGTACTCTGTTGTATGCGTCCTCAAGATCAATCGCTGCAGCAAAGGTTTCAATGCCTGAGATGGAAACCTTCATAGACATCATGGGCAAAGACTGCTGCATTGGTCCAGGTTTCTCTTTTGGACGGTACCCACCCAGGGTAGGTGGGAAAACACCTTGCCTCTCTAGCTGGCTTGATATCTTCCTGGCAATTACCTTCTCCAGCAGCTTGCCTATTGTATTCTGCATGGTTATAATTCGATATCCCTGAATTTTTTTGTGGTCTTTGTCAGGCTTCGGCAAGGGAATCAGATAGCTGTGTAACCATTCCTCCTTGATGCTAGCACTCCCTATACTGTTGTTGTACATGTCTGCTAGTTTCTCTAGCTCATTGTCGGTACACTTATTGATGTCGTCGTATCTTATGCCATCAGGACCTGGAGCGCTGTTTTTTGATCGTCGAAGTACAGCCTTGATTTCTTTCACTGTCACTGTGTCTTCATCCGAAGTGTTCTGGGCCTTGCATCTGTCTGAGGTGACCTCCTTGGCCAGATTTCGGCCTTCCATGTCTGTCTGGTTGCTCTGCTCAAGATAGCGTTCAAAGAGGGTTTTGCCTTTGTCCTCGTCAGTCCTCTGCCAGATGAGGTCAGCAACTTGGAAGTCAGAAATGCTCTTATTCTTGACTACACCACTCATGCTTTTATGTAGTCGCCAGAACAATTTCAGTGACTTGTCTGTGCTTACTCTTTGACACACCTCTGCCCATTTTTCGCTTTTAACCACCTTGACCAGTTTTTGAAATAGCTTACTTTTGTGTGCATCTCTCTTTCTAAGTGCATGCAGGGACTAGGATGACCAGCTCTGTTCTTCTTGGCATTTTGCCATCTCCTTACAGCACTACGCTTATCCACCCAAGCCTTCTCCACCTCGAATTCCACCACGGTGGCTGCTCCCAGCTTTTTTTCCTGCCCTGAAACTTTCTGCGCTTGTCACGTCTTATTTTACTCACCACATCTTGCCCTGTACTGTCATACTGGAAAGTCTTTACCTTTAGCTTGTGCTGCCTGGTTCTGCCTTTCTCCACCAATATGATGCAAGGGTGGTGGTCGCTGCCGTGGTGTCCTAGGACACCCCATCTACACACTGTAGTGAGTGAAGGTGAAACCAGCGCCAGATCAATAGCACTGTCCTCATCGCCTGGACGGCTTGCTGTCCTGGTGACACAGCCACTGTTGATACAAACCAGGTCAATGGTTTCAAGTGCAGTCTCGAGCTCCTTCCCCTGTGTATTGGAGGAAATGTTTCCCCATGATCTGCCTTTAGCGTTGAAGTCACCACAGAAAATAACATTTTTCTCTTGGCCTAATATGCCACTTAAGCACTGCCACTTCTTGGCGTCCATACTCGCATTGCGGGCATAAACATTAACCAACACGAATGATGTACTGGAATGAACCCTCAACGCCTGTATTTGTATATCGTCACTGTCCCAACTGGACATGTCTAGCTCTGACGCCACCATGCTGTCGCGAACGAGAATCGCCATTCCCAGATGTCGTCTGTTGTAGAAACATTTGAAGCCGGCAATTCGGAGTAGCTGATCGCCCAGTCTCGTCTCCTGGAGTGCTATAATGTCGTTCTTGTAAACGTTGTTTTACACTGGCACAGTTCCAATATAGCAGTGGTTCTCAACCTTTTTTGGCCCATTCCCCCCTTCACCATATTTTCAGAACGCCATTCCCCCCCCCCCTTTCCTATCAAAAATTTGGCCCGTTCCCCCCTTCACCGTATTTTCAGAACGTTATTCCCCCCTTTCATATTTCCTATCTAAAAATCCCCTCACCCCTACACTGTATACGTAAAAGTGAAAGGCAAATGTAATAGCATATACTAAAACAAGTCTAGACATCCACATAAAGCATGATTTGTGGGTTTACTTACTTTATAAAATGAATTTTAGAAGGACGAGACATACATAACTGTAAAG
>JACEFZ010003259.1:197500-293223 GCA_014155875.1 Cepaea nemoralis
AGACCCATATTTGAAACTATACATTTCTTGCACTAGAAAACTGCCTGCCGCCTGAACAGTCAGTCCTCGGGCAATCAGTGCATACGTATAACTCTCCAATGTCATTAGCTGTTAGCCTGCATTGCATCGTTGCGTGCATACTGGCATAAACGGGAGAGGGGAATGTAAGGTGGAGGAGCCATTGATCTTGGTCGATTCTTTATTGAACGATCCCTTGCGCCTAGAGTCCCTAGACGGGTAATCAGATATATTCCTTAAGTGGATGTAGGCACGAGTCCGTGAAATTCACTTAATGGAGAATTAAAATAAATTCACACAACGGCGAACTGAACCGTAGAATAAATATCCGACTGAGGCTGAGTTTGTGGAAGAAACAAAAAATGATGCGAATAAGGAAATCGGTCATAGAATTCATTATTCCGGTATTTTGAACGCGTGAAACTATTCGTATTAGCATTTTAAATGTTGCATGTCCATTAAAGAACGTTGCCATTAACCTCAATTTCAAGTTCATTTACTTAACAATTTTAAGTTTGGCAGCTTGCCATTGTTGTTTGAAAGATAAGTCAGCGTGTAATTCCAACTGACAAGTGTAGGGAGTGATCCCACTACCCCGCTCTCAGCTTAAAACCCAGCGCTACAATCCATTCGGTCACGCTCAACTCTCATTTCATATACTGTGACACAAATTCACAGATAGTGAGTGGCACTTATAGAAATAGTAGCAAAGAGTAAGCAAAAAAGTTTTCCCTTGTCCGTGCGTTGTTAATTATAACAATGTAATTCATGTTTCACAAAGATGCAATGATGCATTGGTACCGCTGGCCATTGAAATGTTTGTTCATTGCATACGAATCAAATATCTGTCTTCGTTTAGTTTAGTTTAGTTTAGTTTAGTTTAGTTTAGTTTAGTTTAGTTAGTTAGTTTAGTTTAGTCGACGGATCAACATCATGGCACACGGGTGTAACCCATAAGTGCTCCGTTTTTCTCCTAACTCAAACCTGAGTCTGGAGAAACTCAGCTCAATTCACGAACTCCGTAGCATCGGCGAGGATCCTAAAATACTTTGGGTAGATTTTTAACTCGAAATTTTGCCCGGGCTGTGCCGTTAGGCTACTCTTTGTCGATTTCCAACTGCCAAGGGATTGTTTACGTGCGCAACAATACACGCGGGCATCCGATCTCACTACCCAGAGACCAGGGGACATTTTATTACTGGAAGTCCACGTTAGAAAATCCCAGCCCTCACCGGGGCATGAACCCGGGACCTCCAGCACTCGAGGCCGACACCATACCTCGAGACCACTCAAATACAACATCCGTCAACTACACAGAAATAAAATATCTGTCTACTACATATAACTCAAATATCTGTTCATCTATATATATATAATATCGTTGTATGTATGTATGGATGTATGTGGATCCGTACTTTATGCGTTCGCGAACGGTCCATCCGATTGAGATGAAATTGTCTACACGTTTTCCTTTCATTCCTGTGCAACCAACTGTCATAGTTTTATCTATCAGCTATCAGCTATTACCTTCCTAAAATTTAATTTTGTAATTACATGACTGAACATAAGAAAATATACAAAAATATAAAAAAGGGACATAACTTTTAGTAGCATTGTTATATCTTAAGTTAAGTCCCCTGGCTATAGATATCTATATGAATTAAATCTCCACCAGGGACTGGGTGCAGCCGGGCCAGGTCAGACAGACAGATAGACAGACAGACTGACAGACAGACAGATAGTCGGGAACGGGAGCTTATATGGCTACAAGTTTACTTTAGATAGATCTCTTCCAATCATATTTTCTATCTATTCTTCTATTCTATCTATATTTTTAACGGGAACGGGCCGAACATACATACAGACAGACAGACAGACAGACAGACAGACAGACAGACAGACAGACAGACAGATCGGGAACGGGAGCTTATATGACTACTTATATGAATTAAATGAGATGCTCCCCACCAGGGCCTGGGCGAAGTCGGGCCGGGTCGGACAGACACACAGACAGACAGATAGTCGGGAACGGGAGCTTATATGACTACTTATATGAATTAAATGAGATGCTCCCCACCAGGAGCTGGGCGAAGCCGGGCCGGGTCAGACAGACAGACAGACAGACAGACAGACAGACATAAAGACAGATAGATAGATAGATTGATAGATAGATAGATAGATAGATAGATAGATAGATAGATAGATAGATAGATAGATAGATAGATAGATAGATAGATAGCATACATAGATACATACATACATACATACATACATCATTGGCACCTTGCCGTCTTGACAGACGATAGTTTATGCTCTAAAAAGGCATAATAACTTTTAACTATGGCGGTAGCGAGTGTGACTGATAAGGCCAATTTGCGCTGTAAATGTCCGTTCACAGTGGGTGCATGTGAACACGTGGTCATTTCCACCATCATGCACCATCTTACGTCTCAAACGCTTGGTGTGTGACTTTTCTGCAATAATTTTCTCCTTTGACTTTATTCCATTTCTGATATTTGCCCTCCACGCAACACGTTCAGCGGCGACTTGCTCCCAATGTGCATTATCAATGCCTGTATCAATCATGTCCCGCTTACACACATCTTTGTATCGTAGTAGAGGCCGACCCTGAGATCTCTTGCCCATCTGTAATTCACCAAAAAAGATATCCTTTGGTATTCTACCATCATCCATCCTCCTAAGATGTCCTATCCATCTAAGTCTACGAAGACTGAGCATGGAATAAACTGTCACACAACCTGATCTTTCCAATACTTCAGTATTTGTGATTTTGTCTTGCCACTTAATACCAAGAATTCTTCGCAGACACCGCATATGAAAGCTGTTTAAATTGTTCTCTTGGTGTGAGTAAGTTGTCCAGGTTTCACTGCCATAGAGAAACACATACATACATACATACATACATACATACATACATACATACATACATACATACATACATACATACATACATACATACATACATACATACATACATACATACATAGATACATACATACATATATACATACATAGATAGATAGATAGATAGATAGATAGATAGATAGATAGATACATACATACATACATACATACATACATAACATACATACATACATACATACATACATACATACATACATACATACATACATACATACATACATACATACATACATACATACATACATACATACATACATACATACATACATACATACATACATACATACATACATACATACATACATACATACATACATACATACATACATAGATAGATAGATCCCCGCCAGAGCCTGGGCGAAGCCGGGCCGGGCAGCTAGTTACATATAAATCAAATATCTGTTCATTATATGTAAATCAAACACATGTTCATTACTTAACAATAAAATATCTGTCTACTAAATAAAAATACAATATTTGTCTACAACATATAATCAAATATCTGTCTATACCATACAAATCAAATATCTGTCTTTTAGATATACATCAAACAAATGTCTATTAGATAGACATCAAATATAAATATAACACATAAATCAAATATAAGAGCGAACAAACGTTGTTTTCAAAGGGTTAAGAATTGGTCACGCAGGCCCGTCTGACATTCTGCCCTTCTTCTCTATTTCCTCTCATACATCATTTCACTCAACATCACTTATGAAGCTAATCTTAGACAACAAAAGAACAATAATCATTAAAATGCATGAAAACTAATCAATATTACATGATACATCAAACATCTGTCTATTAGATATACATCAAATATATACATATAAATCAAATACCTGTCTGTCAGCTATAAATCAAACATGAGTCTATTTGATATAAATCAAATATATGTCCATTACATATAATCAAACATCTGTCCATTACATATAAATCAAATATATGTCTGTCAGCTATAAATCAAATATATGTTTGTTTTATATAAATAAACATTAAGTGTGCCCAGCATGGTTCCCGTGCTCTCCTGGCAAATCCTGCTAACCTGCGTCTAATCCCATAATTTCTTGACCACACGACACCAGACGTGGTCAGTATCACATAGACCGCTTTACCTCCCATTATATTTTTGGTACCCATTTTGTAAGGCTGGAGCAGTCCCGAGATCATGTGGGTCCTGAAGGATCCAACTCCTAGTTTATTTGACCTTGTGGACCCACAGATGAGGATACTAACCAAAACGAAACAGCTCTTGTTTCGAGTTGAGTTGAGCTTAGTTGAACTGAGCTGAGTTGAGTTGATTTGAACTGAGTTGAGTCAAGTCGAGTTGTGTTGAACTGAGTTTAGTTGAACTGAGTTGAGTTGAGATGAGTTGAGTTGAGTTGGGTTGTGTTGAACTGACTTGAGTTGAATGGGTTGAGTTGAGCTGAGTTGAGTCAAGAACCAACATAACAACACGCGGGACATTCACAAACGTGCCCCGTCCTCATCTTCAACAACCAGGGAAGAGTCCCAATACTAATGATACCCGCAGAAATCCGATCATGCGTAAGTCTGGCCCTTCCTCGGAGTCCTGAGCTTCGGCCAGACCCTCTGGTAACTGCCTGCAGCACCATTCTCTCCAGGCGCCTATTTCGAAGAATGAGCAAGTCGATATATTACCAGAGATCATTTCATCACTTTGAATGTCATTTAACGTTTCTTTTTTCCAGACTGCAGTCGTATCTGATGGCATTTTGATTACCATCCCGAATTAGTCGATCACAAAGCTACACAACCCCTGGACACCGATGAGGTTAGCTGGAACCCACGGAAGACAACGAGAAGATGTGTACAGTTGATATACATACTTCAGACAGCTGCGTTGGAGGCGCCTGGTCATAGATCATCCCAAGTACAAGAAGATTTAAACTTGTTTCATCTCTTATTTCTACCGTGGATATCACACTACAGCTGCTCTAGAAAAATCGTCGTGCACGACACAATCACACACTGTACAACCACACACGGTACAATCACACACGACACACTCACACACAGTACAATCACAAATGGTACAAACACACACGAAATAATAATACACGGTGCAACTACACGTTACAATACACACGGTACGACTACAAATGGCACAACCATACACAGCTCAATAACACATGGCACAACCACATGCGGTATAATAATACACGTACAGCAAAACACTATAATACAATTCATACAACCACACATGGTACAACGGACAATCGCACACGGTATAATAATATATGGTAAACCTTACACGGTATAATAACACACGGTACAGCCACACACAGTGCAGCGACACATTACAATCATTGACGGTGAAACCATTTACGGTACAAACATACAGACCACAATCACACACGGGTACAATAACTCACACGTACAAATCACTCACAGGTACAAGCATACACAGTACAATCACACACAAGATAGGATCATAAATCCTAGAAAAACCCACAGCAGAGTAATACATGGTACAACACCACGTAATACAATCACATACGGAAAAAGTAACACGGTACAACGACACACGGTACAACGGCACACGGTACAACGGCACACGGTACAACGACACACGGTACAACGACACACGGTACAACGAAATACGGTACAACGAAACCGGTACAACGACACACGGTACAACGGCACACGGTACAACGATACACGGTACAACGACACACGGTACAACGAAAAACGGTACAACGAAACCGGTACAACGACACACGGTACATTATCACGATACAATCACAGGCGGTACGGTAACACAGTTTAGTCAAAGAAGGTACCATCATAAGGTACAGTCTCAAAAGGTACAAATATCAAGGGTACAATCACAAACAGTACAAACATAAACAATACAATTACTCATGATACAATATCATAAATCATGATAAATATACGGTATAATTACAGGACACATTCACAGATTGAGCTTACCACACTAATGTAACAACACTGCACAATTACACACAATACAATCACACCAGGAGCAATCACCAAAGGTATACTTACAGTCAATACAATCATACACAGTATAAGTCACACACAATTCCATCACACACAGAAGATATAATCATATGGTACTATCACACAAGGCGTAATACCACACAATATAATCACAGGTGGTACAATCACGCATGAAACAACAACACACGGTACAGCCACTCAAAATACGACCACAACAGTACTATAAAACACGCTATCATCATATACGGCACAATCACACACAGTGTCTTCACACAAGGTTTAACCGCACATGGTACAAGCAATCACAGTACACTCACACCTAAGAAACCCCACACGGTGCAATCACACACTGTACGTTTACACAATATAACATCACACACAATCACTGATTGTTGCTGCTGTGTATTTATCACTGCTGTCAGTCACGAAAACGGTTTATTGGATCGCATAAACTGCTGACGTCATTTAACCTAAAGATCGAGTGCTGTTTTATTTTTTAATTTCACCTCTGGAAGATAAGATCTTTGTCAGACCGGCGTTTTGAAACCCCAACTCTCGATGTCATAGACTGGCGATCTGACCATCCAACCGTCTGCTCTAGATGAGATCTTAATAACATCTTCATCACCACCTGCTAGGCACCCAACAGAGCCTGGGGCCATAACAGATGGTCATCTTTCAGGAAGCCATGCCAAAATAGTACAAGCGATTTTACAATTATAGACATTCCAGTAATTCTCATTTTGTTGTGATCTTGCCAGTCCATGGAACAACGTGCCACAAAGTGACACGATATTAAATGCAGTTGTGGATTCTTGAAATCAGAAGTGTGTTAACAGTAGTAACAACAACAACAACAACAACAACACGTTATGGTGATTTAATCCGTCCAGAAGGAGACGTCACATAAACGACCACTATTCAGTTACATTAGTCAGTAAGGTCTGTTTAAACAGATGAATTACTTTTTGTTGAGTAGAACACCGTTGTAGAACGGTTTTCCTATAAGCCCGACAATGCAGCTCCGTGGATACATTCTGTAAGCAAAGTCCAATTGGGGAAAGGAAGAAGATATTAAAGCACAAGAAACATACAAAGTTACAGACGCACTAGATTCAAACTCGCGGCCTTCAAAGACGGGTTCGTATCCTAGAAAGAACCAGCTACATCCCGACGCTAGACCTGCAAGAAACCCAACACTAAAGCAACAAGACACCCTATCGCTGAACCAGCAAGACCCTGTCACGCTAAATGAGTCAGATTCCCACAGCTAAACCAGCAACATTTCCTATCTTAACCCAGAAAAAACCACACACCACTAAACCAGCAAGACAATCGAACTCTAAACCAACCAGACTTCCTGGCGCTAACCCAGCAAGAACCTGCAACGCTATATCAGCAAGACTCCCAACCCCAAAATAACAAAATTATCTAGCGATAAAGCTTAAAGACCATACCTCCTCTGAAGCTAAAGCAACAACCTCCTCACCCTCCCACTAGACTAGAAATACTACCAACGTTAAACCTGTAAGACTCCAAATGCTGAGCGTCTAGAATCCTACCCTCAAAGCGAAATCAGCCAGACACCTTACTTCCAATGCTAGACCAACAAGATCCCGCAAAGTTCAATCAGCAAGACCCGTGGGGCTACACCAGCGAACCCTCATAACGCTAAACCAACAAGGCCTCACAACGCTAAGCCAACAGGACCTCCCAACGCTAAACCAGCGAGACCTCCCAAAGCTACACCAGCAAGACATCCGAACGTTTAACTAGCGAGATCTTCCAACGCTAAACTCGCCAGACCTCCCAACACTAAACCAGCAAGATTTCCCAACGCTAAACCAACAAGCCCTCCCACAGCTAAACCAGCAAGATCTCCCAACGCTAAACCAGCGAGACCTCCCAACGCTAAACCAGAGAGACCTCCCAAAGCTACACCAGCAAGACTTCCAAACGTTT
The DNA here is from genome assembly GCA_014155875.1 of Cepaea nemoralis. Classification (NCBI taxonomy): domain Eukaryota; kingdom Metazoa; phylum Mollusca; class Gastropoda; order Stylommatophora; family Helicidae; genus Cepaea; species Cepaea nemoralis. The sequence goes on from JACEFZ010003259.1 coordinate 205,415, forward strand.
AACCAGCGAGATTTCCCAACACTAAACCAGCAAGATCTCCCAGCGCTAAACCAGACAGACACATCGAAATGAATGACAGCAACAACTCATCCCCGATAGCACCAGTGGTGGAAGCTCACTTCGAAGGAGCTTTCCGAGGAGCTCAGATCGGCATCATTCTCCTGTACACCATCATGTGTCTGGTCGCCGTGGTTGGAAACTCCTGCGCTGTCTACATTGTCGTGTCCAGGAGACGAATGAGAAACGTGACCAATTACTTCGTGGCAAGTTTGGCCGTCAGCGACATCCTGATGGCCGTGATCTGCATTCCCTTCAGCTTTGTGGCTAATGTTTTATTCAACTATTGGCCATTCGGGGCTGCCTTGTGTCCTATAGTCACTTACTTACAGGTTGCAGTTGTGTTTCAGAACGCCTACACCATGCTGGCAATGAGTCTTGAGCGCTATATCGCCATCATGCATCCCTTTATGCGTCGACTGGGGAAGAGACAATGTCTTCAAATCGTTGCCTTATGCTGGCTTCTGGCATTCCTCACCCCCATACCGACTGCGGTTACCTCACAACTACACGCACATCTCAACCGGCGGAACGAGACTTACTACACATGCCTGGAGAAGTGGACGTCTGAGAGACAGCGGTTCTCATACTCTCTGACCATCATGGTGCTACAGTACTTCGTGCCCCTGGCCGTCCTGGTGTACACGTATGCTAAAATTGTGCATGTCATCTGGTTGAAAGATATTCCTGCGCCGGGTGAACTACTTGGTCCCACTACCAATGCTGATAGACCCAGAGAGAAGGAACCAGACCCAAGGAAAAAGGTATTAAATATGTCTGTCCGTTCGTCTGTCCTTCGGTCCGTCTGTCCGTCCATCCATCTGTCTGTCTGGCTGTATGTTCGCCTGTCTGTTTATCTAAGCAAACCCGCAGAGACGCCCTCTTCATTTGTCTATCCACATATACATCAGTCAATCCATCGATTAGTCTGTTCTTCTATGTGATTGTTTTTGTAACCGTCCATCCTATTTTGTTTTAATAGCCCGGCACAGAAATGTCTATAGGGTATATGTTACAACACGTCCCCACCCCCACCCAACCCTCCCCCTCTCCAATCTCAATACGTAGCGAAAGTTCCAGACCAAGACCGGTGCTTGAAGTGGACATCTGCGCAGAGACATATTAGGATGTAGCCAGGATGTTCAACACACACATACAGACTCGCTGAGACTAGACCTCCACGGGTTTGAGGTACTTCATTGTTAGTTGACCCCAGCCCAGTACCCCAGCCCAGTACCCCAGCCCAGTACCCCAGCCCAGTATCACAGTACCCCAGCCCAGTATCACAGTACCCCAGCCCAGTATCACAGTACCCCAGCCCAGTATCACAGTACCCCAGCCCAGTATCACAGTACCCCAGCCCAGTATCACAGTACCCCAGCCCAGTATCACAGTACCCCAGCCCAGTATCACAGCCCAGTATCACAGTACCCCAGCCCAGTATCACAGTACCCCAGCCCAGTACCCCAGCCCAGTACTCAGCCCAGTACCCCAGTACCTCCAGCCCTGTACCCAGGGACACTACATGGGGTCAGAATATAGATATTGGAGTCTCCGTGGCCAATTGGTTACACCGCCTGCCTCGCGCTCCTCAGGTCGTGAGTTCTAACTCGGTCTACGTTGTTCGATTCATGGGTGCAGTTTTCACGGAGACTCCGGGGGCTACAGAGTTCGTGCTTTGTGCGACGCTTTCAGCTGACCGACCTGCGGAAAGAGATCGAGCCATTTGGAATAAAACTCGTGCAGAGGGTATAACAAAGTCCACGGGAATCTCGATATATATGAAGCATATAAACGGGCACTCTCCCACTGTTTATACTTCACCTCGACACCGCAAGGTACAAGAGGAACATGATGATATGAGATGATGATGATAATAAATGGGCAGAGAGATTAGCTTCCGCCATGGCAAAACGGTCGAGAAAACAGGCCCTGCTTGTCGTGTCCTCCTTTAAAGTGTCGTCCCTGGAGTGAGGAGATCCGACACCCACATTATAATATTATTTTTTTCCCCCTCAATATTCTGGAGAATCCACCCGCTTCCGTCCAACACACTCCATCAGCCTATGGACACCTTTTCCTATCACTCTCACACTGTCGTACTATGCCCCCTTCTCATACTTCCCCAACGCAACATACTCAACAACTCTTGCTTCTAGAAATTAATAAAGATTAATTTATTAAAATAAAAGTGTAACGTGTATGAGACGTGTATGCGAAGAAAATGTGTGACGTGTTCTATAAAGTGTGTAGACTCTGTCTCTCAGACATCAACTCAGTCAGCTGATCACAGCAAAGATAGACCACAGCACGTTACGTCAGAACAAGTACGTCTCACCCGTTGCCGGAACCATCTTGCCGGATAATGCTTTGCCTCTGTAGACCTCTGGTAATCCAATTTCATGAACATCCGAAATAGACACCGGTGGTATTAAGAGTTAATCAGGGACCGGTTGCACTCTACACAATGTCCGTTCCTAATGTTCCTAAACAAACTGCACAAGTCTTTTGCAGTGTGTACGCAGTTAGTTAGTTAGTTAGTTAGTCGACAGATCATCCTCGTTGCACATTGAACCACTCAGTTCATAAGTGCTAATTACTAATGTTAATTGTTACTGTACTAACACTAGGTACTCTTAGCCGGTTCTCGGTTCGTTACTACTGTCTGATGCTGTGTGGTGCATCAGTATGCATCACTCTCTTTGATGAATCAATTTCCTTCTAGCGTAAGTTACGTTTCTGTATGCAACTTTATTGATTGTTGAACTGGTGTTCTTCCGAATGGGTTTTTTAATTCTTTCCCAAAACTTGTAGAGTTTCCTTGGATCTGGTAGGGAACCTAGGATAGAAACAACACATCTGGTGATAGTACTAGTCACTGATCCCTTCGGCTGAGTGTAAGCCTATCACCTTGCTTAATGATCTTTAGCTAACTAGACTTAGTCACAGAGCAGATTAGCTACCCACCTAGAGTCGAATCAGGCTATGACAAAGAAAAATATCAGCAAACAGAATGCGGAACCCCGCCCACCAGGGACACCTACGGGAAGATCCCAATTATCCTTCATTACTCAATTCTCAACTAGTAAAGCTTATCAACACTTCACTAATCTATTCTAGCTAACAGAGCCAAGTATCACTTCACTACTCTAGCTAGTTTCCACTAACAGTGCTAATCATCACACTATAGTTTAACAAGGCCACAGTCTATAGTAATTATAACGAATATATTATAATAAGTTATACCTTAAATGGCACTACTGCAGTCCTATAAATCATATCTACATCTGCCATATAGGCACGTGTAAAATTAAGTCACTAATTAACACACGGTAGATATTATTTCCACTGGCACTGCAGTGCCCTGCACTCTGTCTAGAGCATTATTCAAGTCCACCCTAGTTGATCTCAACTCGAGTTTATATGGCAAACTACCAAAGTTGTCCACGTGACGTTATCCTTTACTCCCCCACACAGGTGGCACAGTGGCAAATCATCCCCTGTCAAGAACTATTTTCCTGGCTTAAATCCTGTCAAAGTTGTCAGTAATTGCCTAGATTCTCAAAACAAGCCAGCTAGTTTCTGTAAACTCCCAACAAAGAGTTTCGATACCAAGCTGCCAATCATCTTGATGTTCCGGAAACCAAGAATTGACAGATGCACTGTTTTCCGTACTAGGTACTTCCGTTTTACATCTGCCCCTGTGATCTCACGGCTTCCATCTGCATTCAAATGTTGACAAACTTGTCACTCTTCTGTTCCGTGGTGACAATCCCAGCAGCCATTTCCGTCTGATGTCCGGCCGTATAGATGACAAACGGAACCATTCCATATCCTAAGCTGACAATATATGTGATTCTACTTGTTAATGAACTGCCAACTCTGTGTATCCATTCCTTCTCACTCACCACCAAATGTGTTTATGGGCTGACACGATGTAACCTGTGCAGCTGTGTTTACTCTGTTAGTACGACTGTTGTGGCCCAGAAAATATACGCCACGCAAACGTCGGTATTATTATCTGGGTTAACTCAGGGCGCTCGTGACATAGGCCCCCTCTTAAGAGAGTAGTCCATCTCACTCTTCTCCACCATGAGTTAAATCCAGATGATTCATTCCTCTTCTTCAGGAGCTGGGTGTCTTGACAAGAAGTCCGCTCCAACATTTTCCTTCCCAGGAATGTACTCTACTGTGAAATTGTACGGTTGAAGTAACAACGACCACCGCATCAAACGGGCGTTGAGCTTCTGAGAAGTAGCCAGGAACATCAGGGGCTGATGATCTGACTGGACCCGAAACTTAACTCCATACAAATATGGCTGAAATTTTTGCACTGCCCAGACGAGGGACAAGCACTCTCTCTCGACGGTTGAATCATTCCTCTCCGCCTGTAGAAGTTTCTTACTTGCGTATGCCACAGGTTTCAAAACCGAAGCATCGTCTTTTCCTTCCTGTAACAAAGCGGCTCCAATTCCAATCGCACTCGCATCCGTTCTCAACACAAATGGTTTGGAAAGGTCAGGGAGCTGTAATACAGGTTTTCTGACCAAGGCCTCCTTTAACTGACTATAGGCATTCTCACATTCTGGTGTCCAAATGATTTGATCCGGTAATCCCTTTTTCAAGGTTTCCGTAAACGGAGCTCCCAGTTCCGTGAATGTGGGATAAATTTGTGTAGAACCCACACAACGAGAGAAAAGATCGCACATCCTTCTTCGTTTTTGGCCTTGGTGCATTTCTGACTTTCTCCAGGTTCTTCTCTTCTGGAACAATGTGTCCTGGCGTGATGGTGTGGCCTAGAAATTCCAGAGTCTGGTAACCAATCATGCACTTGGTTGGACGAGCAGTAAGCCCTGCTTCCTTGAGTCTATTAAACACTCTCTCCAAGGATTGTAAGTGGTCATCCAAGCTGTCACTGGAAATCAGAATATCATCCATGAATGAGATGATGGACGGATCCTGTAACGGATCTAGTAAAGTCCTCATCATGCGTGTAAACACACTGGGTGCATTGCTGAGTCCAAAGGGCATGACCTTGAATTCGTAGTGTCCACTGGGTGTACTGAAAGCTAACAGTGGTCGAATCTCCGGTTTTGACTGGTATCTGATAGTACCCCGACTCAGATCCACCTTTGAAAAGTACCGAGCCTTCTGGAGCCCTAGCGAATAGCTGAGCTGGAATCGGCAAGGTTCCACCTGAAACTGTGTATGACTGTTCAGAAGTCGGTAATCTATACACAACCTGTGTTCTCCACTGGTTTGCGTAACAAAACTCCCCCGCATTGTATGGGGATGTGGATGGTGCAATCACGTCATCCTCCAGCAGTTTTTTTATTTTCCTTCCTCCAGGGCCTTTTCTTTAGAGAATGGCACTGGGTAACCTTTTGGCGAAACAGGCTCCTGTGTGGTCAAAGTCATCTCGAACTCCACAACCTCGTTCGTCCTGGTTTATCAGTCAATATCTCCTTATGAGACTTGAGAACCTGGGTTATCCTTTCCCTCTCCTGGGAGGTCAGATCAGGGTTCACTTGCCACATCCCTATAGGTTTCCTGGTGTTCCAAGGGATATTCCCTGCCCTCGCTGGTTCCCACTTCTGTCTCCACTGCAACTGCCATTGCCATGAGGTGAGCTGCCTTGTCTCCGGGTCTCTCTTCGTATTTCCGCAAGAGATTGATATGGAAAATCTTCGACTTTCCCCGGATCCGGATTTGATAGTTGGTCTAGGATATTCACCCTTTCCACGGGAAATGGTCCTTGCCAACCTATCTCCAGTTTGTTGTTTCCCGTTGGGAGTAGCAACAAGACTTTATCTCCTACCTCTAGAGATCTTTCTTTAGACCTACGGTTGTAGTAAGCCGCATGTCTTTTCCTGGCCTTTTTCAAGTTTTGATTTGCCAGAGTCCATCCCTTATGGAGTTTTTCTTTCAGTTCCTCCACGTATTGATAGGATGAGATCACTTCTTCTGACGTCCCCTCTTCAGTCCAACTCCTCAACATGGCTTCCAACGGTCCTTTGATTGGACGACCAAACAGCAACGTAGCGGGTGGTAGTCCTGTTGAGCCATGAGAACTTCCGATAAGCAAAGAGTGCTGCTGGGATATATTCATCCCACCTATCAGGTTTTTCCTGCGCTAATTCCTGAGCATTGTCATCAACGTGCCGTTGAAACGCTCTACTTGTCCATTGGCTTGAGGGTGGTAAGGGCTGGTATGTATGTGGTTAGAGTGAAACACCCTAAATACCTCCTCCATGAGTTTTCCACAAAACTGAGATCCATTATCCGTCAGAATTTGATCCGGAAAGCCTAATCTGGTAAGGCCTCCATCAGTGCGTCCGCCACTCTTTTCGAGTCAATCGTGGTCAACGGTATCGCCTCACCCCACATTGTACAGCAATCCACCATTGTAAGTATATACATGTTCCTCTTCCAGTCCTGGGAAGTGGCCCCACGATATCGATGGCTACCCTCTCGAAAGGAGAGTTCATGATGGGCATCTCACCCAACATCACCGGTGCTGTCCAGTGTTTCGGTGCCACCCTCTGGCACTCAGGGCATGACTTCACATACCGACGCACATCATCTGTCATTCCCGGCCAATAGTAGTGGCAGGAAATCCGCTGCATGGTGGCGGCAATACCCATGTGTCCACTAAAGGAGATGGTATGCCCCATATGAAGAATCTGGGACTGATGAGCTTTCGGGACGACCAACTGACCGTATAGGTTGTCTCCCCTTACTGCTCGCCTGTAGAGTATCCTATTGTTCATGTAGTACTGCCCCGTCCTGGTGGATCAGCACTTTTCTGCAGCTTTTTGTAGCAAGGACGTAAAGTATCATCCTCACTCGGGCAGTTTCGTAGCTCCCCCGGCATTGGGTTAGTCACAATTGCGTCTGCCTCTTCCGTTTTCGTCTGAGAGCGAGTCTGCATTGCCTCCCATATGGATTGGCTCCCTGGCATTCCAGAAAGGACATACCGGCAACCTAGGATGACTGGAAAAATGGGATCGGTCAATACAGCGGCCTTGATGGTGCCGGTGACGTACCTTGACCGAATCTCCACATTAGCAATGGGCAACTTCATGGTTACAGCACTCTTCTGTGCAGGCTGTATATCCAATGTTTCACCTGTGAATTGTTCTGCACTGTACCAGATCCGCAGAAATCACGGCCTCCCCGTCCAGTCCTGTGTCGTATAAACACTCCACTTGACGACCGTTAACCTCTACCAATTCCATACCGGTGGGTTTTCCTGGTCTGGAGTCTCTTCCTCGGCCTCGACCTGTTCGGTGGGCTCCACCTTAGGTTTCCCTGAGCACACGACGAAGTGAGTGTCTCCTGACTTTCCCCTGCAGTCAATAGCATTGTGCGTGTTTGACTGACATTGGTTGCACCATTTCCCTGTCCTAGTATTTCTATTGTCGGACTTGAATGAGCTCTCCTGGTGGCGAGCTTCCTTGTTGACCTTGGCATTTTCCCTGACAAACCTCCTTGGAAGTCACTTGACATGCTGCAAAGTGAGGGTTCTTAGCCTTCGATTTGCAGTCCCTCGTATTGTGAGAGGGTGACTTACAAATTGAACACCACTTCTCCGACCACGGTCGTTTAGGTGTAGAGCTTGAAGTGCTCTTGCTTCCCTCCTTCTTCTTCTCTGAACTATCCTCTGATTTTTGCACATAAGGTTCCCACTTTTTGGTTCCTGAGTTTTTGGCTTTCTTCTTGTCATGTTTCTCTTGACTTTTGGTGTTGGTGGAAAGGTTTTCCCCTGCCTCCCCATGTACCTCGACGAACCGTTCTGTCTAATTTAGTCACGAGGTCAATACGTTCCACTCCTTGTTCTCCCAGGAACGTCCTGCGAGTGTTTAGACATTTGCTTCTTCAGCTGGTCGACCACCATGAGCTCTTCCAGACTCTCATAGTCATGTGCGAACCCAGCCAAATCATCCACTATGGAGATAGATTTAGACGCAAACTGTAGGCGGCAAACAACTCTCCCGGTTCGTCGTTTCGCTGCTCGACATTTTTCCGGTAGGTATGTGACGTAACCTCGAATCGTTCAGCAGAGCCGTCTTTAACTCATCATAATTGTTCTCATGTCTGGTGGCAGGCGAGTATAAACCTCGTATCCCGTCCCGCGTAATCCTGGATAGCTTAAGATTCCATTTGTTGCGCTCCAGACCCATAGCAACTGACATAGCCTCGAAGCGTTGAAGTTTTGGTCAATCTTCTCTTTGTCCTCCTCGTAGACCGCTAAAGGAAACTTCATAGCATGGTACCCATGTCCACCTACTGGTGTTGATCCTGGGATGGAGGAACCTCCAACTGCTCCCTCAGTTTCTCCATTAGATTGACTCTTCAACTCGAGTTCCCTCATCCGGTACTCGTGCTCCCTTTTCTGTGCTTCCTGTTCAGCTTCTAATTTTCCTAGCTGCTTGCTCAGCTTCCAATTTCCTAGCTGCTTGCTCAGCTTCCCTTCTCAATTCCAACTCGGCCTTTCGCTCTTCCCGTTCCGCTTGGACGATACTCTCTCTCCACTTCCTGTATGTAATCCGTTAGAGAAAACCCAGCCAATCCCATTTCTTCCCCCCTTGCCTTTAATTCTAACGTGCTAAGTTTAGGGGTGGCCATTATACAGAGAGGTAAGCTAGCAGGTCTAGTACAATATAACTGCAAATTACTATACCGATATATGAACAAGTACTATAAATCTAGATATTACCACACACAGTACATTCACTCAGTGACAAGAGTAGAATCAGGACCACAGACCTATGCAGACGTGTGAAGTGTGAACAGGTAAGATATTAGTCCTAACCCCTATCCACATTCACTCTAGCTGGATTCTCCAAACTGATATCTCCCTCTTATAACTAAGGATCCCGTGTCAAAAGACCCCGTTGTCAGAAGATCCCACTGTCAAAGGTTCCTGCTTGCAGGAGATCTCGCTGTCCAAGGATTCCGTTTACGGGAGATCCCGCTGTCCAAGGATCCCGTTTACGAGAGATCTCGCTGTCCAAAGATCACGTTTACGATAGATCCCGCTGTCCAAAGATCCCGTTTACGAGAGATCCCACTGTCCAAATATCCCGGACGAGCCCCCAATAATGTCGTGTCCTCCTTTAAAGTGTCGTCCCTGGAGTGAGGAGATCCGACACCCACATTATAATATTATTTTTTCCCCCCTCAATATTCTGGAGAATCCACCCGCTTCCGTCCAACACACTCCATCAGCCTATGGACACCTTTTCCTATCACTCTCACACTGTCGTACTATGCCCCCTTCTCATACTTCCCCAACGCAACATACTCAACAACTCTTGCTTCTAGAAATTAATAAAGATTAATTTATTAAAATAAAAGTGTAACGTGTATGAGACGTGTATGCGAAGAAAATGTGTGACGTGTTCTATAAAGTGTGTAGACTCTGTCTCTCAGACATCAACTCAGTCAGCTGATCACAGCAAAGATAGACCACAGCACGTTACGTCAGAACAAGTACGTCTCACCCGTTGCCGGAACCATCTTGCCGGATAATGCTTTGCCTCTGTAGACCTCTGGTAATCCAATTTCATGAACATCCTAAATAGACACCGGTGGTATTAAGAGTTAATCAGGGACCGGTTGCACTCTACACAATGTCCGTTCCTAATGTTCCTAAACAAACTGCACAAGTCTTTTGCAGTGTGTACGCAGTCAGTTAGTTAGTTAGTTAGTCGACAGATCATCCTCGTTGCACATTGAACCACTCAGTTCATAAGTGCTAATTACTAATGTTAATTGTTACTGTACTAACACTAGGTACTCTTAGCCGGTTCTCGGTTCGTTACTACTGTCTGATGCTGTGTGGTGCATCAGTATGCATCACTCTCTTTGATGAATCAATTTCCTTCTAGCGTAAGTTACGTTTCTGTATGCAACTTTATTGATTGTTGAACTGGTGTTCTTCCGAATGGTTTTTTTTAATTCTTTCCCAAAACTTGTAGAGTTTCCTTGGATCTGGTAGGGAACCTAGGATAGAAACAACACATCTGGTGATAGTACTAGTCACTGATCCCTTCGGCTGAGTGTAAGCCTATCACCTTGCTTAATGATCTTTAGCTAACTAGACTTAGTCACAGAGCAGATTAGCTACCCACCTAGAGTCGAATCAGGCTATGACAAAGAAAAATATCAGCAAACAGGAATGCGGAACCCCGCCCACAGGGACACCTACGGGAAGATCCCAATTATCCTTCATTACTCAATTCTCAACTAGTAAGCTTATCAACACTTCACTAATCTATTCTAGCTAACAGAGCCAAGTATCACTTCACTACTCTAGCTAGTTTCCACTAACAGTGCTAATCATCACACTATAGTTTAACAAGGCCAGTCTATAGTAATTATAACGAATATATTATAATAAGTTATACCTAAAATGGCACTACTGCAGTCCTATAAATCATATCTACATCTGCCATATAGGCACGTGTAAAATTAAGTCACTAATTAACACACGGTAGATATTATTTCCACTGGCACTGCAGTGCCCTGCACTCTGTCTAGAGCATTATTCAAGTCCACCCTAGTTGATCTCAACTCGAGTTTATATGGCAAACTACCAAAGTTGTCCATGTGACGTTATCCTTTACTCCCCCACACAGGTGGCACAGTGGCAAATCATCCCCTGTCAAGAACTATTTTCCTGGCTTAAATCCTGTCAAGGTTGTCAGTAATTGCCTAGATTCTCAAAACAAGCCAGCTAGTTTCTGTAAACTCCCAACAAAGAGTTTCGATACCAAGCTGCCAATCATCTTGATGTTCCGGAAACCAAGAATTGACAGATGCACTGTTTTCAGTACTAGGTACTTCCGTTTTACATCTGCCCCTGGTGATCTCACGGCTTCCATCTGCATTCAAATGTTGACAAACTTGTCACTCTTCTGTTCCGTGGTGACAATCCCAGCAGCCATTTCCGTCTGATGTCCGGCCGTATAGATGACAAACGGAACCATTGTCACCGACCGTTAGGGTGTTTCTATTGAAATAGACAGAAATCCCTATCCAAGAGTTTGCCGACAGTCTCTAGAAATTATGGCTCGTTACAAGAATGTACTAAAGGGATGGTCCCGATCGAAGAGACCTGGGATTCACTTGGTAGACAAAGGCAGAAGGTGAAGAACACTCGTGTATGTAGGAAGCCCTAACACGAATGCCTAGTTTATCTGTCGGTGATCCTTCGTCAATTGATGGAGCCCCCTGTTTTAAATACTTTCACGCACTCACGCGCACACCTTGCGTTCAAAATGATCACGAGTGGAGTACGTTGGTGAAAGTATAAAACAATAATACTCTTTATAATAAAAGAGAAAATGAAAATTGTGGTTCAACTGTGGAACTATGATAGTTACATTTATGTTACAGGTACAAAATAAATAGGTTTCTGATGCTTAGACAGATAGCATGGTCATCATTCACACCATCCAGACAGTGACACACTCAGAACACATGTAGAACTACAGAGTCACCTGAGATACTCTGATCTCGTTTAGGAATAGTGCTGGCTTTCGTTGGATTATGTCTTGGAGTTGACCCTGGCATTCGACAGGTTTTACGATGCTCCTCCGGATTCCAGGTTCCGTCTCCACTAGGTTGGTGGCTCAAAGTTTCGGTAACCGGACGGTTAGGTGTCAGCAGTATCAGCAGCCGAGGCTCCTTAAATCAAACAAACAGTTGCAGACTCCTTAGTGTCTTGACAATAACAATGTGTCTGAGTGTTGGTGTAGTGTGTCTGTTGTGTATGTGTCAGATGCAGAACAGGAATAAAACAATTCCTCTCTGCTATTCTGTATCAAAAGCAAAGGCCAATAGTTCTATCATGATGATACAAGGTGAAAAAGGGTCCAGAAGTGGACACCTTCTAAGACCACATGGTCCATTGGAATAGAACATGTAGACAAATCTTTGTTTGAAAAAACATTACAAAATGTACATGGTTGTAAAACTTGAAGTGACTCATATGCAATAATTACTGGTGTATTCCTTAACACCATGGTGAGGAAGTCCTGGGCAGCCAGGATGTTTCCCTAGATAGCTAAGGAACGGCCAACAATAATTCAACCTAATCCCACATCAGTCATTAGGCATAAAGCAATCAAGTGTCGCCATGAAGTCGTGAGGTATACCCACAGAATATACGAGCTAATGATAAGAAGAAGGCCAGCAGGCAAGCAAGGGGGCTGAGATATTCCAGGCATTGGGCTGTAGGATGTCTCAGTTATCCCTTGTGGAGTTATTTACTCCCCAAATTCTGATTCCTCACCACATAGTATTTGCTTTGAACTTTTGACCGTCAGTGTCGTGTAGTTCGGCATGGCGGTGAATCAGGGGTAAGCAAATTTATGTTTGAATATAAATCGCCTAGTAATATTGCTGGCATGTGAGAATCATGTTCCACATGTCTCTTCTACTTTCTGCCACATGGCAAAATCATGTTATCATATTTTCAACAAAAAGTACATGTAAATACATTCACAAAATGCATATGAAAATAATCAGTAAGGTTCATACATTATATCTATATATATATATATTTTTATCTATAAATATATCTAGGCCTCACATGTTTTCTCTCAATGTCTCCCCTTTCAACTACCACGTTTCATAAATATACATGGTCGGGAAAGTTTTGGGTTTTCCCAATATCAGAAATATAAATGTGTACACACTTCTTACAATAATCATAATTATTAGGTTACTACACTCACCCCAGTCTTATTGCAGCAATTAAGATAGGTTTTGGTATAATCTACCAAAGATGGAGTTGGATTTGGCAGCCCACTTCATGTAAGGTCTGCTTGGCATAGCAGCTATAGGTCGTTGTGAACCGGCCGGAAGTTGTTAGTCACAATTTCCGGTGCAGCCGTACTATTAGCATATCGCTGTTTTCCCGTTGCTAGGGAGTGACGGCCATATACTTGGTATTAATAAGGGTGAAGACAGGGGATTTCCCTTGTGACATCATTTGATGATGACGTGGAAATGTGCTGTCCCCAATAGTACAGTGTGTAGTTTTAGTGCAGCAAATGTCTGCATCGCCAATATGACGTCATTATTAGTAATTTAGCTGCCTACTGAATCCAGAATGTAAATAGTAATTCCACTAACGCAGTAGTGGTGGTGTTTGCATAGTGATCTAGACTCATCCCGTCACATATGCCGCCCCTAGAGAAAAGTACGGCTCAGCGAACTTTTAGGGTGGATGAGCCTAGATCGACTATGCATTCTCCCCATAGTTTATATCTGAACCAATTGTTCCCCTCTAGAGAAGGATCTATTAGACTTCTTTCGACTCCGGGGCTGGCTTGGTACCTTGGTATGACCTGGCGTTTTCTCCAGATAAGTTTAGTGAGGATCCAGTCGGAGGTGGGTATGGAAAGCTAAGAGGTTCTTCCCTCCTCCCTACTTTCTGAACAACATTTAGAGCTACCAGATGTACTGGTCGTTCTTTTGCTCTGTCATAATATTTGCGGGAGCAATTTAATGTGGTAGATTTTCATCATTACCTTTCATGAAGATTTTATATTTGGTGTTGGACACTTTCTCCATTATGGGGAATGGTCCTTGCCACTCGGTCCTCCTTATTAGTCCCACTAGATCTTAAGAGTAACACTTTGTCCCCCTACCGCTAGCGAACGTTTAGAGGAAGAAAATTTTCCTCTCTGGGGAGTCTTCCTAGCACTAGGAAGTTGGTTACAGCCAGGTGTTAGAGTTGGGATATGGGTCAGTGCACTGCCTACTATCATGGGAGTGGATGGTTCCCCTAAATAAACATATTTACTTCCCAGTATTATGTCATAGATAGGATCAGTCATCACTGCTGCCGATATAGTTCCCTTTACAAATCTAGAGTTAACTAACACTTGGGCTATTGGTAAAGTTAGGGTAGGCGAACTTCTTGTCGCACCCATAACTTCAACCATGTTTTGCGTCAACTGACCAGGTTTTACTAGGTGTGATGCTATTATGGCATCATACGTTAAACCCGTATCATGGAGACACTCGACCAACTGTCCATTGACATTGATCTTCTCTACCACTCGATGTCCTCTCATTTCGGGAGGCGGTGGTAGTGTAGTGGATTTCTTCCCTACCGAGAAGCAAGCCGCAATCTGGGGTTTTGTTCTGCGCTTGCAGTCTGCCGTACTGTGGGAATTATTATGACAATTCGTGCAGTATGGTTTTCTAGCCCCAGATGTGGTTTGTTTTTTGTTATGCTGCTGCTGAGGGTTGCCTCTGGTTTGCTGGTATATTGCTAGGGGTTTGTCCCTGATTGGTTGGAGGTGGGTTCTGTTGAGGTTGGGGAGGTTGCGTTGGGACCGCGTCCCCATGCGCAGTCAGATATCTTTCAGCCAAGACTATCATTTCCCCCAGTGTTTGTGCCCCTTGCTCAACGATGAAAGTTTCCATCGGCTTCGACATACAGTTCCTCAGCTGCTCACACAAAACCATCTCCCGCAAGCCCGCATAGGAGTGTTCATACTCTCCCAATGTCTCCCATTTACAGAGATAACTCTGCAGACGAGCGGACAATTGTGAGAATGACTCACCCCTCAGACGTCTTGCGGTTCGGAATTTCCGCTGATAAGCAGCTGAGGTTAACTCATATCTCTTCAATAAAGCCGATTTCAAACTTTCATAAGAGTGTTTCATGGCCTGGAGGTAGTCCCTGAAAGACTACATACGCTTGTCCCCTCAGTGCCTGAGAAAGCTTCAAGTTCCAGTGTTCCCTAGCCAACCCAAATGACTCAGCTAATTTCTCGAATTTCTGAAGGTAACTATCCAATTGTTCCTGATTTTCCTCGAACGGCATCAAAGGAAAACTCATAGGACCCACATGAGAATACGAATGTAGCTGGGTTTCAATGCTGGGTGTCGGAGAGCTGGCGTTAGAACAGGTTGCTGATAGAGCTTGGTTTTCTAGCTCTTTCATCCTAAACTCATGCTGTCGGATTTTTTCGTTTTCCTGTAACTGCCTAAGTTCTTTCTCAGCCTCGGCCTCGATTTTCTTAAGCGCTGTCTCTGCTTCCAGTTTCTTAAGCTCGAGTTCATGCCTACGTATTTTATCTTCCCTGTCTTCTTTCCTTAACTCCCTCTCCATATCATGGACATATTTGGCTGCTTCGGGCTCCGATAACCCCATAGCTACCGCTGCTGCGTGCAAATCTGCTGATGAACTCATGACTGAGGTTTGACTGAGAGGGTGAGTGATCAGTGGACTACAATTTCTATATCAATATTATACTACTTCCCAATTCAAGTTATACTAATACAATTGCAATAATTTACAAATCTTATTAGTACATACACAAAAATGGTTAGTACAAACAATGATACAAAACACACTTTCACTCTCTCAATCGAATGGAAACAACTAATTACAGAGTTTCCTAAACTACTCTACCCTTTACTGAGATGAGAAAAAAAATTTTTTGTACCAAGTAACACAATTTATTAGAAATATTTCTAATTAGCTGGGTAGATCCCGGACCGAGACCACAGTTGTCACCGACCGTTAGGGGTGTTTCTATTGAAATAGACAGAAATCCCTAGCCAATAGTTTGCCGACAGTCTCTAGAAATTATGGCTCGTTACAAGAATGTCTAAAGGGATGGTCCCGATAGAAGAGACTGGGATTCACTTGGTAGACAAAGGCAGAAGGTGAAGAACACTCGTGTATGTAGGAAAGCCCTAACACGAATGCCTAGTTTATCTGTCGGTGATCCTTCGTCAATTGATGGAGCCCCCTGTTTTAAATACTTTCACGCACTCACGCGCACACCTTGCGTTCAAAATGATCACGAGTGGAGTACGTTGGTGAAAGTATAAAACAATAATACTCTTTAATAATAAAAGAGAAAATGAAAATTGTGGTTCAACTGGTGAACTATGATAGTTACATTTATGTTACAGGTACAAAAATAAAATAGGTTTCTGATGCTTAGACAGATAGCATGTCATCATTCACACCATCCAGACAGTGACACACTCAGAACACATGTAGACACAGAGTCACCTGAGATACTCTGATCTCGTTTAGGAATAGTGCTGGCTTTCGTTTGGATTATGTCTTGGAGTTGACCCTGGCATTCGACAGGTGTACGATGCTCCTCCGGATTCCAGGTTCCGTCTCCACTAGTTGGTGGCTCAAAGTTTCGGTAACCGGACCGGTTAGGTGTCAGCAGTATCAGCAGCGAGGCTCCTTAAATCAAACAAACAGTTGCAGACTCCTTAGTGTCTTGACAATAACAATGTGTCTGAGTGTTGGTGTTGTGTGTCTGTTGTGTATGTGTCAGATGCAGAACAGGAATAAAACAATTCCTCTCTGCTATTCTGTATCAAAAGCAAAGGCCAATAGTTCTTATCATGATGATACAAGGTGAAAAAGGGTCCAGAAGTGGACACCTTCTAAGACCACATGGTCCATTGGAATAGAACATGTAGACAAATCTTTGTTTGAAAAAAACATTACAAAATGTACATGGTTGTAAAACTTGAAGTGACTCATATGCAATAATTACTGGTGTATTCCTTAACACCATGGTGAGGAAGTCCTGGGCAGCCAGGATGTTTCCCTAGATAGCTAAGGAACGGCCAACAATAATTCAACCTAATCCCACATCAGTCATTAGGCATAAAGCAATCAAGTGTCGCCATGAAGTCGTGAGGTATACCCCACAGAATATACGAGCTAAATGATAAGAAGAAGGCCAGCAGGCAAGCAAGGGGGCTGAGATATTCCAGGCATTGGGCTGTAGGATGTCTCAGTTATCCCTTGTGGAGTTATTTACTCCCCAAATTCTGATTTCTCACCACATAGTATTTGCTTTGAACTTTTGACCGTCAGTGTCGTGTAGTTCGGCATGGCGGTGAATCAGGGGTAAGCAAATTTATGTTTGAATATAAATCGCCTAGTAATATTGCTGGCATGTGAGAATCATGTTCCACATGTCTCTTCTACTTCTGCCCACATGGCAAAATCATGTTATCATATTTTCAACAAAATATACATGTAAATACATTCACAAAATGCATATGAAAATAATCAGTAAGGTTCATACATTATATCTATATATATATATATTTTTATCTATAAATATATCTAGGCCTCACATGTTTTCTCTCAATGTCTCCCCTTTCAACTACCACGTTTCATAAATATACATGGTCGGGAAAGTTTTGGGTTTTCCCAATATCAGAATATAAATGTGTACACACTTCTTACAATAATCATAATTATTAGGTTACTACACTCACCCCCAGTCTTATTGCAGCAATTAAGATAGGTTTTGGTATAATCTACCAAAGATGGAGTTGGATTTGGCAGCCCACTTCATGTAAGGTCTGCTTGGCATAGCAGCTATGGTCGTTGTGAACCGGCCGGAAGTTGTTAGTCACAATTTCCGGTGCAGCCGTACTATTAGCATATCGCTGTTTTCCCGTTGCTAGGGAGTGACGGCCATATACTTGGTATTAATAAGGGTTGAAGACAGGGGATTTCCCTTGTGACATCATTTGATGATGACGTGGAAATGTGCTGTCCCCAATAGTACAGTGTGTAGTTTTAGTGCAGCAAATGTCTGCATCGCCAATATGACGTCATTATTAGTAATTTAGCTGCCTACTGAATCCAGAATGTAAATAGTAATTCCACTAACGCAGTAGTGGTGGTGTTTGCATAGTGATCTAGACTCATCCCGTCACAACCATTCCATATCCTAAGCTGACAATATATGTGATTCTACTTGTTAATGAACTGCCAACTCTGTGTATCCATTCCTTCTCACTCACCACCCAATGTGTTTATGGGCTGACACGATGTAACCTGTGCAGCTGTGTTTACTCTGTTAGTACGACTGTTGTGGCCCAGAAAATATACGCCACGCAAACGTCGGTATTATTATCTGGGTTAACTCAGGGCGCTCGTGACACTGCTCATACTCGTGTTTTCGTATTATGTTAGCAGCTTTATTCTGATGTTATTGTTACCTATATGGTCGAAATCGCTAGTCCCGGAAATGATGCTTTGGCCTTAATATGAGGTCTTCAGTCTTCACGCAGTAGGCTACCACCAAACTCCAAGGTGAAGCCGACGCCACAAAGTTTGAGAATCCCTGCTTGATTACCATCAATGCCCCTGCCAGACGATAGCAAATTATAAATTCTCCTTGTCACGTGTCCAGCAGAAATGACCAGCGGGATTTATGAAAAGACAAATAGCCACGTCTTTCGCCAGTAATACACAACGGAAAGTGCAACTGGATTTGCTCCTGTCTGTTCCCAACCAGGGTAGGATTTGTTATAAATGCTATTCCAAATGCCACTGCACTTTTAGGAGTGTCACATGCCTGTAACAAGCTGTGAATTGTTGTTTCTGTCTGTGGGGCATAGCAGATCAGGATGTGAGTGAGACTTGCCAGAACAGTTTCCAGAGGTATCAAACTGAATATTTCCAAAGGACTGAAGGTGTCAGGTATTGATTAACACTCAATGAAGGCGTGGGTAGCAGTATCTAACATGTTTTTCCAGCGAGGTTAAAGAATGGCAATCTCATGTTAACTTATAAATCCTGTGTGATTAGTGCTTTCACTGTAGGCCACGACTTTATGACATGAGGCAACTTGTTATATTTCTTGCGATATTTATGTCTTCAGCTCGAATACAAATCGTCTAGAGCAGTGGTTCTCAACCTTTTTTGGCCAGTGCTCCCCTTTACTATATTTTCAGAACGCCTTTCCCCCTTTCGTATTTTCTACCTAAAATTTGGCCCGTGCCCCCCTTCACCATATTTTCATAACGTCATCCCTTCCCCCTTTTCGCATTTCCTACCCAAAAATCCCCCCCCCCCTTTTTTTTAACACAGTATACGGAATAATGGAAGCTAAATTTAATAGCACATACTAAAACAAGTCTAGACGTCCACATAAAATGTGATTTGTGGGTCTACTTACTTTATAAAATGAATGTTAGAATGGTGAGACGTACAGAACCGTAAAGTATGAAGGGAAAAACAATATCAATTAATCAGTTCTTGTATTAACGTGATCTTGAAATAATCTTAATTCCCCCTGGAAACCCTAATATTCCCCCTCTGGGGGGGGGGGGGATCCCCACCGGTTGAGAACCACTGGTCTAGAGGAAGCTGTCCTACTATAATTAGAATATCCCGAGCAACCTCCCGCTGACACTCAGTAAACGACACACAAGTTACCGTGGTTATATATCGCTCCAAGTAGACCAAACTCCACGCAGAGGCACTTCAGTAGTTCAGACCTGAGACTCAACACGCCATGATTAAGTAAAGACTCCTAATCCAATCGAGTATTCCTATAGGCCCTCTGATAATCTCCGTGTCACATATGCTTGTAAGATAGACCATATTTGTAGCGTGCATGATTGACTTGAGCACAATCGCAAACATCTACTACGTTTATAGATCGTGTAATATTTAATAAATAGATAAATTATTCATTACAATTCTAAGAAATATATTAATGCTTCAATAAATATCCAGTATATTAGTAAATCCTTCAATACATACATAATAAATACATAAATAATAATGTAAATACTGTATAGGGAGGGGAATAATCTATTAATAAATATGTAATAAATAAAAATATATTCTGCAATAAATCTTATATATAAAAGGCGATCTCCGCCTGTCTGTCTGTCTGTCTGTCTGTCTGTCTGTCTGTCTGTATGTCCATATGTCCTTTATGCGCTCGAGAACGACCCATCCGATTGAGATGAAATTTTCTACACGTCTTCCTTTCATTCCAGCGCAGCCCACTGTCATATTATTTTAGTGTGAAATCGGCTGCTTACCCAATATTATTTCATTTTTCATTTTTCATTATAATTTCATATATCTCAGGGGACTTAACTCTGTAAAAGTTATTTCAAGGGGCATAACTTTTCTGTATAACTTATAGTCATATTGTGGCATCGTTTTCAAAGATTTATAACTCTTTGTCCATAGTTATGTACCGGCATATGAGTTATAATAAATAATGATGCAATCTATAAGGCATTTTCAAAGTTTTCATAAAAATAATGCATAATGCATAACATTGTAACTCATCTTTTTTTGCTTAAAGAATAAATAAATAATAGTTACCTTATCTCTATCAAGTTTGAAGATTTTATATTTCTTTACACTGTCGCCAACTCTAAGAAGACATGGAACAACTTCAGCCATTATTAAATCTACAGGCATATGCGTTATATTCCTCCTCCTCCTCCTCTCCCCTTCTCCACCTCCTACCCTCTTCCTCTTCTCCTCCCCCTCCTCCCTCTCCCTCCTCCATCCTCCTCCTCCCTGCTCCTCCCTCTTCCTCCTCCCAGCTCCTACTCCTCCTTTTTCTTCTTCTTCTTCTGCTGCTGCCGCTGCTCCATTTACCCAAGTTAATTGTTGGGGAAGATGTAAAGATCTTTCAAGTGCTCTTTCTAATGCTTTTTGTAAGTTGGTCTTCGTTTATCTAAGGTTGTTCTAACTGCAACCAATAAATGATTAGACGACAGACAGACAGACAGACAGACAGACAGACAGACAGACAGACAGTCGGGAACGGGAACTTATATGACTACTCATATGAATTAAATGAGATGCTCCCCATCAGGGGCTGGGCGAAGCCGGGCCGGATCAGACAGATAGACAGACAGATAGACAGACAGACAGACAGATAGATAGTCGGGAACGGGAACGTGAGCTTATATGACTACTTATATGAATTAAATGAGATGCTCCACACCAGGAGCTGGGCGATGCCGGGCCGGGTCAGACAGACAGACAGACAGACAGACAGACAGACAGACAGACAGACAGACAGTCGGTAACGGGAACGGGAACTTATATGACTACTTATATGAATTAAATGAGATGCTCCCCACCAAGGACTGGGCGAAGCCGGGCCGGGTCAGACAGACAGACAGACAGACAGACAGACAGACAGACTCCTCCTCTCTCCTCCTCCACCTCCTACCCTCTTCCTCTTCTCCTCCCCCTCCTCCCTCTCCCTCCTCCATCCTCCTCTTCCCTCATTCTCCTCCTACTCCCTCTTCCTCCTCCTCCCTCTTCCTCCCTCTTCCTCCTCCTGCCTCCTCGCCCTCCTCCCTCCTCCTAATCACTCCTCTTCCTTCCTCCTCCCTTCTCCTCCTACTCCCTCCTCCCCCTCCTCCCTCCTCCTTCTCCTCCCTCCTCCTCCCTCTTCCTCCTTCCTCCTCCTCCTCCCTCTCCTCCTCCCTCCTCATCCTCTCTCCTCCTCCCTCCTCCTCCCTCTACCTCCTTCCTCCTCCTCCCTCCTCCTCCTCCCTCCACATCCCTCCTCCTCCTCCCTCTTCCTCCCTCCTCCTCCTCCTTCTCCCTCCTCCTCCTCCCTCCTCCTCCCTCCTCTCTCCTCCTCCCTCCTCCATCCTCCTCCCTCCTCCTCCCTCCTCCTCCCCCTCCTCCTCCTGCGTTCTTCTCCTCCCTCCTTCTCCCTCCTCCTCCTCCCTCTTCCTCCTCCCCCTCCTCCCCCTCCTCCTCCCACCTCCTCCTCCCTCATCCTCCTCCTTCCTCCTCCTTCCTCATTCCTCCTCCTCCCTCCTCCTCCTCTCTCCTCCTCCTAATCCCTCCTCCTCCCTACTACTCCTCCCTCCTCTTCCCTCCTCCTCCTCTCTCCGCCTATCTCTTCCTCCCTCCTACTCCTCCCTCCTCCACCTCCCTCTTCCTCCTCCCAGCTCCTACTCCTCCTTTTTCTTCTTCTTCTGCTGCTGCTGCCGCTGCTCCATTTACCCAAGTTAATTGTTGGGGAAGATGTAAAGATCTTTCAAGTGCTCTTTCTAATGCTTTTTGTAAGTTGGTCTTCGTTTATCTAAGGTTGTTCTAACTGAAACCAATAAATAATTAGACAGACAGACAGGCAGACAGACAGACAGACAGACAGACAGACAGACAGACAGACAGACAGACAGACGGGAACGGGAACTTATATGACTACTTATATGAATTAAATGAGATGCTCCCCATCAGGGACTGGGCGAAGCCGGGCCGGATCAGACAGACAGATAGACAGACAGACAGACAGATAGATAGTCGGGAACGGGAACGGGAGCTTATATGACTACTTATATGAATTAAATGAGATGCTCCACACCGGGAGCTGGGCGATGCCGGGCCGGGTCAGACAGACAGACAGACAGTCAGACAGACAGACAGACAGACAGACAGACAGACAGACAGATAGTCGGTAACGGGAACGGGAACTTATATGACTACTTATATGAATTAAATGAGATGCTCCCCACCAAGGACTGGGCGAAGCCAGGCCGGGTCAGCTAGTATCTAATAAATAGACAAATGCATCAATAAATAGACAAATGTGCCAATAACTACCACATAAATGGATTAATACTTCTATACAACTAACGAAGTTGATAGCAAACTACGCTGGTAATGTCATGCGCACAGTAGGAAGCGTTTTCCAAGCCTGGGCACATCGCTTGCCAACAGTGAGGAAAAGATTGGACACCCATTCCTCCTTGCTTTCAAGCCTTCAAAATGTCATGGCGCTATGACATCACAGTCCCATAGCAAGAAACTGGTTCGGGACACATTTATTGTATTATTTAAATAGTCAAAGCGCACTGCTATACTTGAATCTCCGCAAATACAGAATGGCTTTGGAACAATAAAGAGTTAAACAAATGTGCGTTAATCGAAACATTCCGGCACTTAATTTGCATTTAACCTACGCCAAAGAAAAGTGCTATTGTTATCCTCTACATGTCCAAACATATTTCATGAAACTGTTATCCTCTACATGTCCAAACATATTTCATGAAATCACCCAGTCTGTAATTGTTGTTGTAGTCGTCGTCTTTCCGTCATTGCAACATCGTTGCCGACGTTGTTGTTGTTGTTGTTGTTGTTGTTGTTGTTGTTGTTGTTGTTGTTGTTGTTGTTGTTGTTGTTGATGTTGGTGTTGCTAATGTGGATGCTACAGATACAATTCCCGCTGGTCGCGGGGTCCGCTAAGGTCAGGCGGAGAGTCTGACGATAGTGCACGCTTTACACAGGTCCGGACACTTGTGATTGACAGATGTACACGTCCTTATGGTCCGGGTGCGTACGAGACCCTCACCTGTGGGACTTGGCTGACCGTCTCTAAGCCGGGTCCCTTGGGTTCCAGGGTCTGGCCATCACTCGCAACCTGCTCGTGGTGGTGAGGTCTCGGAGGTTTGACGCTGTGCAGCCAGCGTCTACAGAGAGGGAACATGTCGTTTGGGCATCACATGTTTCTCTGAAAGCCCTGCCCAGGCATTGTGATGGAATATTGGCCACATTCCAACTCACATACTTTGGTCTGTCAAGACTGCAAGGTGCCACTCACGCATATATATAAACGAAATACCGCAATGTAATATAAAAATAAATGGGACTATTCTTCAACAAGTGAATCGGTATAATTATCTCGGAACAGTCATAACATCTGATGCGAGATGCCTTGAAGAGATTTAAAACAAGATTCGCCATGGCGAAAGTAGCCTATAGCAGATGAAAAACATTCTGACCAATAAAAAGATGTCAATTGAAACGAGAAAAAGAGTGTTGAGGGGATTACATAGAGCCTGTTCTTTTGTATGGATGTGAAACTTGGACAATGTGCAGTCAAGCTGAAAAACATCTGATGGATGCAGAAATGTGGTTTCTAAGGAAAATGCAAAGAATACAATGGACAGACAGAAAAACCAATGACCAAGTACTACAGGAGACAAATGACAATCGTAAATTGATTAGACGTAGACAGTCAACATTTTTTGGACAAGTTATGAGAAGAAATTGATTGGGGAACTTAGTGACAACTGGCAAGATCGAAGGGAACAGACCAAGAGGAAGACCGAGAGGAAAATACCTGGATGGCTTGGCCACATGGCATGGACGAGACAGGAACACTGAACTGATCCACAACTCTGGTGATCGAATGAAATGGCGAGTCATGACTGCCCACGCTTTCCGGCATGGCACATGATTGATTTATATATATATATATATCGTCCCATGACAAAAGGCCATCTAGAATCGTCGGTTGTCGTCTTCCTCTCTCACTCTCTCTTTCCACAAATCTTTCCATTTGTCACAAAATGTCCCTGAATGTCCCCGTCTCGTGATGGGGCCAATAAGTGGTCTGATGTTTGTGATAAGTTGTCTCTGCGATGTAGTATTGCTCACATCACGTAGATCCCTCACATCACGTAGATCCCTCACATCACGTAGATCCCTCATGTAGGCCTGTCCTGTGCATGTTCATCATTCTTCTGCACAACTACGTCCTCTGATACCTCTAGGGATGTATCTATTTGACCCCTAACTGTCCAGGGTTAACAGCCATTTATTACAGCTGGTTCTGTGTCATCATCATCATTACCACCACCACCACCACCACCACCATCATCATCATCATCATCATCATCATCATCAT
The DNA here is from genome assembly GCA_014155875.1 of Cepaea nemoralis. Classification (NCBI taxonomy): domain Eukaryota; kingdom Metazoa; phylum Mollusca; class Gastropoda; order Stylommatophora; family Helicidae; genus Cepaea; species Cepaea nemoralis. Next base: position 229,972 of record JACEFZ010003259.1, read on the forward strand.
CCGCATGTACCACGCCGATAAGTGTTGCTGTTCATTGTTCGCCATCTCACATGATCACCACTGTTGTGGATCAGGTCTGTGTTCTTGTCTCGATTATGCCAAGCGGCCAAGCCATTCAGATATTGATCTCTTCCCCCCCCCCCTCCCCACTTTTTTTTTTTGGCTTTCTTCCTATCAAAATTGCCAGTTGTCACTAAGTCTCCAGGTCTATTACTCCTCATAACATGACCACATTCTCGAGTTCACAGTTTTCATTTATTTCTTGAAAAACTGTCTCATCGAGGTTCTCTCAGGCCATGCATTTGTTGCTCAGAAACCTCATTTCCACAGCGATGAGATGTGTCTCAGCTTGTCTGCTTATTGTCCACGCTTTACATAATATAACAGTATTGGATTCATATAGCTCTTACAAATTATTCTTCTCGTTGCAATTGACAGGAGGCTAGATTGCCGGGCTTTCCTTCGGGAGACCCGGGTTCGAATTCTCGGTAAGGTGTGGAATTTTTCCTGTCCGGGACAAAAAGAAAACTCTAACCTGCACAGTTCGCGGAGACTGCACTAGCCATGCGTCCTTAATTCCTCAGGCTCAAGACACCCTTGTCCTATACCGCAAGGTACTATAGGCAGTAAATGACAGTTTTTTGACAGTTTATGACAGCATTGGCCAGTTTAGAGTAACCTTTCTATAGCCCAGTCGGCACCGGGTGGGTGATGTGGTCAATATCTCGCTGACCGCATTTATTTCTCAGGACATTTCCTGGTTTCCCTTCAAGGTCATTCTATCAGAGATCCCAGGTCAATCCCAGCCTGAGGGGGTAGTCGAATACATGGTCACCTGGCTGGTTCGCAGCCGCCTGTCCACTGCGCTACCGCTGTCTCCCATATATAGACATATATACATACACGAAGATCGTTCAGAAAGTATTTCACCAAATCGTTTTTCTCAGCTAATTATGAAGATAGAAGCATGACATTTTGAACACTTAAAATATAGCACGTGCCAACTGTGTGTACCAAATTGCACTTCAATTGGTCAAATAATGTGGCTGCCTTAACCGTTCAATTGAAGCATGTAAGCAACTTGCGTTATAAGCAGCGAATACTGATAGAATTTTTCGTTGCAGAGAAGGAAAGTGTTGTGAACATTCACAAGCGTCTGTGTGATGTGTATGGACGTTTTGCAGTCGACAGGAGTAGTCAGTCAGTCACTGGGTTCAGAGAATCAAAGAATCAGGACGTGGAGATACGGAGCTGCTTGATCGGCTACGCTATGTACGTACGTCCTGCCACAGCCACCAACGCAGAAATGTTGAAATGCACTGAAGGCATTATTGTTACTGATAGGCGAATCACTACTCAACAACTGGTCTTACAGCAATGGTAGTGCTAATAAAGTTATGCAAACTCTCGGATTTTCTAAGGTTTGCGCAAAATGGGTTCCTCGAAGTCTTACAAATGACCACCGATTGCAATGGAAAGTAATTTATTCTTAATTGTTGGTAATGCTGATGGAGGGAACGTTTTGGCCAAGATCCTTACAGGATACGAAGCCTAGGCACATTATTTTGAACCTGATACAAAAACACAGTTAATGGAGTGGCATCATCCGCAGTCACCACGATAAAAGAAATTCAAGGCAACTCCTTCAGCTAGAAAGGACATGATCACTGTCGTTTGGGACATTGAAGGTGTGATTCTTGTGGATGTTATGCCTAGGGAAGAGACTATCACTTCGCAAGCTTACATTAAGACATTGGGAAAAAAAACAACTAAATCGTCATTTTCGCAGAGTTCGTCCTCACAAGAATCCAGCAGACCTGCTTCTCCTTCACGACAATGCGCGTCCCCACACAAGTCTTCCAACACGGAAAGCAATTACCAAATTGGGTTGGACTGTACTATCCCATCCACCCTATAATCTCAATTTGACACCCTCTGATATTCATCTATTTGGTCCACTTAAAGATGCACTCCGTGAGACAAGGATTGAAAATAATGGAGTGATTCATGCAGTGAAGAAACGGCTACATGATCAAAACAAGAATCTGGGAGGGGCAACGAATACATGCACTCGTTTCACGCTGGCATAAAGTGGCACAAGTTGATGGGAAATATGTTGAATAATAGTGATGTTTACATGACATATCCATGAATATCGTATATAAATTTTATGCTTTTTGAATCAACAGTTTCTGAGAAAAACGATGTGGTGCATTACCTTCTGAACTCCCCTCGTATATAAATTATCCACTTGTCTGCGATTCTGTCTTTGTACGTCCTGCGAGCCTGTCTTTGTGTGCAGGTTCCACACTCCATCTCATGGACGTTTGCCCTTTAATTGTGGGCATGGAGTTTAGCATGTCCGTAGTCTCGAATCGATCTCTCAACGGTCGGTGTCTGTTGAATCTTGCATGAGAGAACTCTACACAACAAGGCTCTGATTCCCGACTGACAGCTGACGTTGTGGGCCGTCTTACAGCTGGAGTGTTCCCACCAGCATCGTATGGTGCGTGTTAACTGGAGACTCCAAATTCTGTTGTTGTTGCTGCTGCTGTTGTTGTTGTTGTTGTTGTTGTTGTTGCTGTCGTCGTCGTTGTTGTTGTTCTTTTTGTTTATTTATTTTAACACGGCTCATATTTTAAATTAATACTTGGAAACAAAAGAAAAGTAGAAGGTTCGTTTTAAAATAATCATAAAAGTGAGAAGACGTTTCGACCAAAAACCTTGTAATCACGTTGTGCAGGATCTGAGATATTGTAATCAAGTTCTTTTAGTACCTGACCTGTTGCAATCAAGATGTTTGGTAACTTAGTACAGGAAGGCCCCAGTTAACGTCGGGGTTATGTTCTTGGAAAGCGCGACTTTAAGTGAAACGACTATAGCGAAACACTATTTCCCATAGAATTAAATGAAATACAGTGTATTATGTAATGTTTATTTTGATGGTTGTTGATATTTATTGGCTAATCAGAGGTGGGTTGGAGGGCGAGAGGTAGAATTATTGGTATGTAGAGGCATTAAAACCACGACTCGCTCCAAAGCTATCATCAGCACTACTATTACTGCTCCCATCCGCTTTCTTAGCTAGATCTTCATAGAGAGACTTTGCTTTCTCTTGGATAGCCATCTTGCTCACAGGCATATTCCGTTGATTCTGGTCTTCAATCCAGACGGCCAATAGTGCTTCCATGTTCTCCATAAGAGTACTTCTGGTACGAGTGATATTGGAAGCACTCAAAGGGAATACTTTTTAGCACCCTCTTAGATTTTGTCAGCACCTGCACGAATTGTCCATACCATGGTTGGAAGTAAACCATGGACTTTACCGATATCAACAGCCCTATCGCTAGCCTCAAAGGGACGCAACACATCTAACTTCACCTCAAGAGTAACACTTTTTCTGTTTCTCTTACAACCAGTCACACTACCAGAACTTACTGTGTGCTTTGAACTCATAATTATGGGTGATTACACGATAAAATCCTGGAAAAACGCACTGCACAAAATGTCAAATGGCGACGTTAACGCAGCATAGCAACACAGGTGACGACGTTATGGCGGAACGTAGCGACGTAAAGTGAAGTTATGTCCCATTGTGACAACGACGTTATGGCGGAACGTAGCGACGTAAAGTGAAGTTATGTCCCATTGTGACAACGACGTTAGGGCGGAACGTAGCGAAACCGAACGACATTGTCCGGAATCGAACCCACAACCTTCGTGGTAACCACTTGGCCACGGAAGACTCCCAGCACGTGGTGAGACCAGTTACTCCCAGCTGGGGGAGGTGGGTTTAGACCCAACCAGACGGGACAGCGAAACAAATAATGGGTAAACCAAATACTTCCTTCCAGCAGGGAGCCTCCCGGGAAATTCTAAGCTCGTCGATTTTGTCTGATCAATGGGCAGGACGGGAACGCCAGAAACTGGATATGCTGGCAAGCACTTCGTGGATCGTTCATTGTCAACATGATACTATCGTCATCATCATCATCATTGTCATCACCACTGTCATCACCACTGTCATCACTCTCATCATCACTGTCATCACTATTATCATCATCACCACCACTACCATCATATCAATAGCATCAACATCATAACCATCATCATCATCATCATCATCATCATCATCATCATCATTATCATCATCATCATCACTGTCATCATCATCATCATCACTGTCATCATCACTACAATCACTATCACTGTCATCATTACTAGCATAATCATAATCATCTGTATGATCATCACTACCATCATCATCATTACCATCACCATCAGTGTCAACATCACTACTAGCACCATCAGTGTCAACATCACTATCTTCACCATCATTACCACTATCATCATCATCAACACGCAAGAGGTGCATTACGTTGCAGAACGTTAACTCCACTGTAAAGGCCAATGGAACTCTTAGGTGACGTAATCAATACCAAACAGGTCGTCTTACTTCACAGGACATGTCCGTGTATCACCTGTAGGCTGGTTAGCCAGGACATGTCCTAGTATCACCTGTAGGCTGGTTCCGCCTGGTTAGCCAGGACATGTCCTAGTATCACCTGTTGGCTGGTTGCACCTGGTTAGCCAGGATATGTCCTAGTATCACCTGTTGGCTGGTTGCACCTGGTTAGCCAGGACATGTCCTAGTATCACCTGTTGGCTGGTTGCACCTGGTTAGCCAGGATATGTCCTAGTATCACCTGTTGGCTGGTTGCACCTGGTTAGCCAGGATATGTCCTAGTATCACCTGGAGGCTGGTTCCGCCTGGTTAGCCAGGACATGTCCTAGTATCAACTGTTGGCTGGTTGCACCTGGTTAGCCAGGATATGTCCTAGTATCACCTGTTGGCTGGTTGCACCTGGTTAGCCAGGACATGTCCTAGTATCACCTATATGCTGGTTCCGTCTGGTTAGCCAGGACATGTCCTAGTATCACCTGTAGGCTGGTTCCGCCTGTTTAGCCAGGACATGTCCTAGTATCACCTGTAGGCTGGTTCCGCCTGTTTAGCCAGGACATGTCCTTGTATCACCTGTTGGCTGGTTCCACCTGGTTAGCCAGGACATGTCCTAGTATTACCTGTTGGCTGGTTGCACCTGGTTAGCCAGGACATGTCCTAGTATTACCTGTTGGCTGGTTGCACCTGGTTAGCCAGGACATGTCCTTGTGTCACCTGTTGGCTGGTTCCGCCTGGTTAGCCAGGATATGTCCTTGTGTCACCTGTTGGCTGGTTCCGTATGGTTAGCCAGGACATGTCCTTGTGTCACCTGTTGGCTGGTTCCGTATGGTTAGCCAGGACATGTCCTTGTGTCACCTGTTGGCTGGTTCCGCCTGGTTAGCCAGGACATGTCCTAGTATCACCTATATGCTGGTTGCACCTGGTTAGCCAGGACATGTCCTAATATCACCTGTTGGCTGGTTGCACCTGGTTAGCCAGGACATGTCCTAGTATCACCTATTGGCTGGTTTCGCCTGGTTATCCATATCACGACTGCTTATTATACTTTGCGGTGTAGGACGAAAGGCTGTGGGGGTGAGCATGAGGAATTAAGGCCGCCAGGCTAGTGCAGTCGCCGTGAGCTATGAAGGTTAGAATGTTCTTTTTTGTTTCTTTTTTGCCTCCGACAAAGGATTCGAACTCGTGTCTCCCATATAGGAGACCGGCTACGCTGCCAGACGCTCCCCGCGGCTCGGATCAATGGTTAAAAGACAAAAGTCCATCAGGAGTGGTATTGGATCACATGGATCACCGAACTGGTAGGCGAGCGTGCAGCCATTGCGCCATCTCGGCTCCCTTTTCATGTACAGTTGTTGAAAGCTGGGTATCATCATAATGATCATCATCTGAGTGCCCTGCCAACTGGCGTAGGCGTTCATGTCTCTTCGCAGATCACGGCTCTTTGTGTTCCGGGATTTCTCTTTTGATTGTATTGCTCCATGCCTCCGTCTGTCCATCCGGCATCAGTGCTCTCCGTCTACTTCTGCCTCTTCTCCACCTGATCTTGATAGATTTAACAATTTAAACACATAAGCCACAAACTATATCTTGCACGATTTATTGCCTGGCATATTTCATTGAATCTTGCCAGGTGCATACTGCAGTGTTATATATCATATGAGGTGAATAAATCAATTATATAAAGGGGCGTTCATTTGAAATCCGTTCGTGCCGCACCGCGCGTAATTGCGTACGTTGAACATGATCATGTCATAGTCATGTGATAAGTACTGACCAATGAATAAAAGAGCACGTGCTTATCGTCCCATGATGCATAGGTTCTGTTTCTGACCGTTGAGAAAATGGCCGGGTTGATCCAAAATCAGTCCAAAGAAGCTCAAAGAGCGGTGATTCAGTTTCTTTCATTTGAAGGATGTCGACCAGTGGACATTCGTCAAAGAATACAGGCAGCGTACGGTAACACATGTGTGTCGAAGACAACAGTGACAGACTGAGCACGAATGTTTCGGAAAGGACGTCAGTTCACGACAGATCTTCGGCGGCCGGGTCAAGCACATATTGTTGCAACAGAAAAAAACCATCGCCAAAATTGATGCAGCACGTACAGATAAACCGTTGTCGAAGCATACGTTCCCTAGCAAAAGAATTTGATGTGTCAATTGGGACAATTCAACAGGTCGTTGTAAGAAACTGCAATATCGGAAGGTGTGTTCACAGAGGGTACCACGGATGTTGATCGACCACCAAAATGATGAACACATGGGATGGTGTTTGAACCACTTGCTGCGTTACAGAGTGGAGGGGGATGCATTTCTCTTCCGCATAGTGGCAGGCGATGAATCATGGTTTCACCACTTTGAGCCGAGCAGCAAAAGAGAGAGCATGCAATGGAGGCATGCTGGATCATTAAAAGCCAAAAATTTCAAGTTACAGGTTTCCGCTGGTAGGGTTATACTGAGCGCAATTTTTTTACCATGAAGGGCTATTGTTGGCCGACTTTAAAGAACCTGGTGTCAATATCAACTCTACCCACTACTTGGAAACACTAGACAAGCTGCAAAAAGCCACCAAGAATAAACGACCCGGCATGCTTTCTCGCTGTGGTGATTTTGTTGCACGATAATGCTTGTCCGCATGTTGCAAAGATTGTGCAGGAAGCATTGGCAAGGAAGAAGTGGGAAATTCTGCAACACTCCAGCCTATAGTCCTGATTTGTTACCATGTGATTTTTATTTATTCGGACCTCTAAAAAAGCTCTCAAGGGGCAACGATTTCACGCAGATGCAGACGTAATGAACGCGGTAAACACTTGGTTTAGTGAGCAACCACAATCCTTTTTTGCAGACGGCATTCGCCGCCTACCTAAGCAATGGGATACTTGCCTGAATGCCTACGGCGACTTCTTCTGACCAACCCATGGTTCATAAGTTATTCAGAATGAGTGCTTTATTTAATTCTTTCACACCTGTTAATGTTTCTGTCATGCTTTTGTAATAAAGCCATTGGAACGGGTTTCAAATGAACGTCCCTAATACATTGGTTGAAATACTTAAAACACATAGTCACAAATATTGTTAGAATGTGGAGCATTTGTTATCCCCACGGTCATTCATCTCATCTCATCATGTTCCTCTTGTACCTTGCGGTGTCGAGGTGAAGTATAAACTTCGTGAGAGTGCCCGGTTATGGGCTTCGTATATCGACATTCCCATGGATTCTGTTATTCCCTCCGTCCAACGTTTACGTGGTCGGCCTCTTCCTCTATTTCCATCTGGTCTGTACATCATTGCTTGTTGTGGCATGCTGTTGACTGGTAACCTACTTGCATGGCCAAACCATTTAACTTGCTGCTTTCTTATAAAATCTAGAGCAGCTTTAACCCCCACTTTAGTCCTGATTTCTTCATTTCTGATCTTATCTCTTCTTGATACGTTGAGTATTCTTCTCAGGAACCTCATTTCTGTTGTTGTGATTTTTCTTTTCTCTTTTTCTGTCATTGTCCAGGTTTGGCATTGGTAGCACAGAGTTGGTAGGAAGATTGTGTTGTAAAGTGCTTTCTTAGTAGTTATTGATACATGTTTGTTCTTTAGTATTGGTGCCATTTGTCCAATGAGTTGATTTGCCTTATTGCACCTATTTTCGATCTCGTCTTCTGATCTGCCATTTGATGATATTATACTTCCTAGGTACTTGAAGCTCTTTACTTGTTTCAAGGGATGTTCGTTTAGGTGAATTGTTGCTGTTTGTTCTTCTTTAGTTATAGTCATTACCTCTGTTTTGCTTGTGCTAATTTTCATGTTATGTTCCCTATACATTTCGTTTAGACTATTCATGTGGTCTTGTAATTCAGCTTCTGATTTTGCTATTAGTGCTTGGTCGTCCGCAAACAGGAGTTCTCTAATGGTTAGATTTGCAGATGGTTCTTCTTCTGTGTTCTCGTCATGCGGTATTCTTGCTGTCTCTGCTTGGCTGGTTATTTACATATGTTGTCTATATATGTTATGAACAAGAGAGGGGACAGGACACAACCTTGTCGTACTCCTGATCTTATGGTGAAGGGTTCTGAGTGTCCTCCAGTTGCTCTCACTATGCATTCACTGTTGTTGTATAAACTTCTACATAGGTTTGTTATTGCACGGTCATTGCACATTTAAATTGACATTTTTCTGTTTGTACGAAACTGGCAGGAACCGGCTTATTGCTAATGCCTCGATATATTTGAACAATCGTTTATTGTTCGTCAAATACGATTTGTTAACTTTATGACAGCCATTAAACATATGTTTTGGGATCGCCTAGCTCGATGTTTTATGACCTGTCGACTGGACAGGAATCCCCTTAGACTGATAACTCTGTTTCCCACACTCACTCGATTTTGATCATTGTCTTTCCGTTCTACCTATGTATGTTGCTTAGTACTCAGACTGGAATTGATAAATACAGTTTGATTTGGTGTACAGAGATAATAATTCTTTCACATATGAAGTAGGTATCAATCAATCAATGAGGCGCCGTCTCCACAGTGAAGACTGGCTGCACTTGATCTCCACACTGTCTGTTTCTCGCTCTTACTGTATATGAAAGTTACTGACCTTGATCACTGACTTCCTATTATAGTCCGTTCACATCCCCCCCCCCCCCCATATATAAATCCATATCACAGTATTTGCGGTATATAATTTACGGGTCAGAGGTGAAGTGCATATTATGAAATGTATTACATATTCACATGAAAACATTTGCGTTCAATTGTGAATTTTCTCGTGCTGCACGAGAATGACCATATGACAAGAATCTCATGTGGTGGAACGGGAGTGTTCAGAGGTGTCGTCAATATTTCATGAAACTTTATTATTTTATAAATCTTACCATTTATCGCTAACATTTGAATGTGTGAATACTGTTGAATGCGATTGAGTGTGAAATTTTGTACACTTCAAAGCATTTCTATGAAGTTGTGCACATATTGTTGTTAAAAATCTGATCGCAGAAAACTGTTTCATAATATTACAAATCCCGAGAAAAGAACAGTGCATGCTCCGCCGATGTGTCTCCACCTTGCCGTGGTGGGGGAGCTTGCGTGTCCCATCGACCCCATGTGCTTGCCGATGGGTGAAAACTACATATCGGACGGCTCATGGGATAGGGACCAGACTAAGAGAGACACAACCTGGAGGATAGCAGTCTAAAATTTAAATCAGGCGCACGAAGGCAGAATATCTTGGTCCGGACAAAACACTAAAGGCTCCCTGTCGAGGGCTGTGACTGAACGCCTCTAAGCCACAAACCCTCGGACCTGAGAGCCGGGCCGATACCCACCTTTCGAAAAATAAAAGCGTGATACTGAGCAAGCTACTATGCTCAGGTCTGATACAAGTTCGAAGGCTCTCAGATGGGGGATATGAGAGATTCCCGGATGAGAGGGCCAGGCCGTTTCTCGTTCACCGCTGCACGAAGGTAAGGTGCTGAGCCGGCAGCACAAGTAGCCTACCTCGTGAGCGAGTACAAAAAGTCAAAAAAGTGCCCCAGCCGAAGAAAATGGCTGCGAAAACTGTATCTAACTCATAGAGAGTGTAGACAAAAGTGGAAGAACGTCTCAATGACGCAAAATGGAACGCACGGCGAGCGAACCTATTGCGTGGTCCGAAGTCAAAAGCAAAAGCTTACCGAGTGGGTGTCGCTCGCAGTCTGACCGTCCCTGGTGTGTGCTTGAGCGATCAGGGGCAAACGAGTTGCCCAACACATGGAAGTGGGGAACTAAAGCAGCCATGAGCAGGACGTGGCAACTCCTCGGGTGAGCCCAGTCACAGAGCAATATGTGCCGGCTCTGCAATTATGGAAGCCTCCTTGGATAGCGAGGGAATGCTCATGGTCTGCCCCTGCCTTCCCTTGAGGGCCGACCACGATGTCGTTCATCGTTCTATCTAGACCAGCTGAGATGTTAGCGACATCACAACCGTCCAACGTGCCTCGAAACCAGAGGAAGGCTAACCTCATTAAAAAATGCCCGCTGAAGTCGGAAGTGTCGTCCTACGGGTGGCAAACTAAAAATTGACACTACGCAATTACGTCCGAGTGAAATGTCTCGTCCGAATGTCTCTCGTGCTAGGAATAGCTCTGACTACCTAGTTTCCGAATGTCGCTCTTGTTCGGAACAGCTCTGACTGGGTAGTTTTCCGAATGTCTGTTGTGCCTGGAAAAGCTCTGATGGGCGCAACGACAAGCACATGTCCGAAAACTCGCTGAGTGGATGCCGTCTGCAAACCTGTCTGGTTTGTGCGGGAATGACCCGGGGAAACGAAGTGACCAATATATTGAAGTGAGGATTTAAAGCAGCCATGAGCAGGACGTGACGATCTCCCTCGGTGAGCCCAGATCCAGGGCGTTATGTGTCGGCCCTGCAACTATGGAAGCAACCTTGGATGGCGGAAAATGCTATGGACTGTCCCTGCCTTCCTTTGAGGGATGACCGTTGTCTTCGACCGTTCAACCTTGGCCAGCATGGTTGCAAAAGGCACCACAAAAGTGAGAGTCTCCCAGGAATGCTACCTGGTCAAAAAAGCACGCTAAAGTCGATGTGTTGGCCTACGGGTTTCGGCCCAAGGGCGCATAACAGACACACCGCAATCACATCTGAAAAAACACTCCGGATGAACGAAAAGAAGAAGAAGAAGAACAGTGCATGCATTGGGTTTGAGTAAACGGCCATTTCATCGATGGGTACAAGAATCTTGAATGAAATCACCACGCAATAAGCAAACTGTTGGTAGAAAGGCAATAGTAGACAATGTTTGACAAGGATATCATAAGGCGAGCTATAATTTTAAAAGAATGCTGGACACTAAAGCTAAAGTAACTGTAAGAAAACTTAGGTTTTGATTGAGAAAGAACAACGACATTGAGTTATCAAAAACAACTTTGTGAAAAATTATAAGGACATTAGGCTTCACGTTTAGAAAGTACAAGGGAGGTAGAAATATTATTTGCGAGTAACCGCATTTAGAAGCCACGAGAAGCAAATACCTACATGAAATAAGTGAAATGCGTAATGAAAATTATGACATGGTGTATTTGGATGAAACCTGGATCAATGCGAACCACACAAGTGAATAAAATGGCAATCAGTGGATGGAAAGATAAAGCGGTTTGTGCCCAGTAGTAAAGGGCAGCGTTTCGTCATAGCCCTTGCTGGTAGTGCGCATAATGGCTTACTACAGAATGCTGGACTCGTGTTCATATTAAAGCATACTGACAATAAGGGTTATCATAATGAGATGAATGGTAATGAATTTATAGATTGGTTCCAGAATACAGTGCTTCTATCCCTAGATAGAATGTCTTGTCTAATTATGGACAATGTATCATACCATAATGTAGTAGTAGGCCTCTTTCAGTCCTGCAGGACTATAGAGTTGTGCCGCTGGGGAGGGGCTTGGCAGCACCGCTGGTGACTGTATAGTCCAATGCGAGAGTGACAATCCCTGTCACAGTTTCCACATCTGTAAGACGAGGCAGTAAGTGACTGCGCTTTGAGCCGGTGCCGCCTATCCTCAGTTTGTTGGATCAGATTGCGCTCAAAGAGCACCAGTCCGTTTCGTACATCTCTTCTCCAGGAGCATCTGTCTGTTGCAACTCTCTCCCATGTGTCTGGATCTATTCTAATGGTTTTCATATCTTGTTTACACACATCCCTATATCGCATTTGGGGTCTTCCGGTTGGCCTCTTTCCTGTGGCTAGTTCTCCGTACAGGAGATCTTTGGGAATACGTTCATCCTCCATGTATATATATTATGGAACATATTCCGAATTGGTCGGACAAGATACTACACACAGAAGATGGTAGCCTAGGCAGGCCGACACACCGGAAAAGTCTGGCTTCATCGGTCGGGAGACATGTGCTCGATAGTGGTCACGTGGTTGAAAGAGACAGTGCCTTCCGTGTGTTGTTCAACACACAAAGTAGTCGATTGTTAAAGTTTGCTGAAGCTATACTAATCAACCTTCGTAAGCCGTCCTTGTGTAAGCAGAAAGACATGTTAGTCAGTTTAAAATTACCGTGATAGACAATCGACATTACTGTGCGAACATGTGTATATTTCAGTTTGAAGGATTTATCTAATTAATTCACGTAAGTTGTGTGATTTCTGCAGTATGTACCTGACGAGATGCAGCGAAATATGCCAGGCAATAAATCGTGCAATCTATTGTTTGTGTCTTCGTTATTCAAATTCATCACGGGAAACATTGTTTTGAATTTATAAAAGTTACTGGAAAAAATGTGAGGACCATGTGTTGAAAGAGGAAGATGACTATTGGAGAAAGGATGGATTGAATTTTATGCAACCGAGAGCAGTCATCAACCTACTGGAATCGTCAGACACAAACTAAGGTCTGGGCAGATCACAGACATTAATCCACATGCACACTTACTGGGATATTTTGCTACAACTATTCAGAAGAAGAATTTCAGGCCCTTAACATGACAGCATCGGCACAAACAATACAACTTGTCAATGGCAACAGTTTGTATTCCACAGTGATGAATTTTCAGTTCCGCAAACCCTCAACGGTGACAAACAACTGGCATTGAAGAGACAAACACTAAACGCATTGAATACCAACAGAAAAGTTATATTGTGGTGGAAACTGACATACTGTGGTATAGCAAGAAACATTTGTGAGGAGCATTTTGTGTGATATTCACTGGCACAGGAACGGAACAATATGGGGACAACCCGTTGCCGTGAAGTTGGAACCGTGACTAACTAACTAACTAACTAACTAACTAACTTACTAACTAACAAGAAACGTGAGAACAAACACTTTGTAAAATTAGGGGACAACACACGAACATACGAATCAATCGATCAACTTCAATGAAAAGACGACCAACATCTTGGTCGTTAAAAAGAAAGCCCACTACAGAGACACTGACAACTATTTTCATCGTGCAAAACAGGTTCCGTTTTCTGAACAGTAAACAGCAGAATAGACACTCTTTCACGAAGACTCAAAGCGGTTCTGTCACCCATGTGCACGTGAGAACAAACTACACAGACAGCTGAACAGATCCTTAAATATTGACACATGATGACTAAATTGCGATATCATCTCTGGTCACTCTATGCGCACATTAACGCACAGCTGTTTGGAAGCTTTCACGAACTCCATGTAAAAAGCTCAATGCATTCTAGTAACATGACTCCTTGTTTACACGTTATTAACAAGCAGCTGAAGAAATAAGAAGGAAATGAAAAATATGGTAATAAATATATTCTTTCTACTTTCCTATCCAGTTCCATTACGATTCCACGTTAATTACCCAATGCCTCTTTGATTAGCTGTCTTTACTAATATTACACATTGCACCCACTTCCATACGAATTTGGATACGCATTGTGTCGTCACCCAAATTAACGTGCGTTCCTGTAAAACAAGTTTGTTAGCGTGAATTCACTACATTTTCGCCAAAACATCAAAGAAAAGTCGCCGCTTTCCATGATTTAAGTTGCCTTTGGACCTGTCAAAGGCATATTCCTTGGGTTGGAGTAAATATAAGACTACAAGAAAATTTTCATAACGATGCAACAGACAGTTTTTTTTAATTGATCGTGAACGAGGCCAATCATTTGTAAACGGACTCTATTACAGGATCATTTTACATGGGCATATGGCTCTAGATCCATATTTTCGTCTTATACCGACTCCGTGTCCAAAGGCTTGCGAACGCGGTTCGTGAGCCGGGTACCAGGCGTTCGAAGCTCAGATGCGACCGATTTGTGCAGCAGACCGTGTCGTGTTGTGTTATAACGTGCTGGTATGGGAGCCGGTCGTTCAGAACGCAATGGCAAACTACTGAACGTAACACGTGCCTAGTACATCAACAGCAGCTGAAAAATGCTGGTGTTGACTGCAACGTCCCGTAAGGGATACGCAACAAATTGTTAGTCAGCTTATGGTGAGTGATGCGGTCAGTATCCCGCAGCAATCTTTGCTTCCCAAGACTTTCCCCACATAACGGTGTGTATTTACAAGGTGCACTACATTTGAGAATACAACAAACACATGCATATACACATATGATAACATTACATTCATGGCATGGTGCAACTACCTACACATTACTTATGATGATGATGATTTCTTTTTTGAGTGTTCTCTCTCTTGCAACTCAAACGTAGTCCATACACGTGCTACTACTTCTAGCGCAATGACTGATTTGTGCGTGTGGATTATCTTTCCCTGTTACCAGTGTCCATCGCCATCAGGCGAACCCACTCCGACTTCAGGGGTACTTGTAATTTACGTCCCCAAGTCAAGGACGAGAAGTCAACATTTTAGTCGAACTGACCGATACAGGGATTGAACTCTCTAGCTCGGCATCAGCACACCAGAAGTTTCATCCATTTGACTATTCTGACCTCAGTGATGATGAATTAATGATCAGTTCTCATGCATACTAAAATCTGTCAGTAGAAATTCTGTCAAGTATTCCCATAGAGCACATATAGATGCAACTGTTCACATTAAATAACAACAGTCGATCGTGTGATCATGGACACATTTTTCTTAAAATTTAACCCAACAACAACTAAAAATGTTCGGATTTAAACAAATTTAACGGTATCAGCAGACAGACAATACGCTCATTTATTTGCCCCAATGACTGGTATTGCAAATATGTAAATTATGGATCTACGAGCCTAAATATTTGTCTGGTCTTACGTTTTTTACGGTTTATTTGTTTATTTGTACAAGGGTTACATGCGTTACATCCTTGGTCTGCCAACTGTTACAGCCGATTTTGGAGGCCCGATAAAACGATAGGATAAGTGCATCAATGTTGGTGGAAATTATGTTGAGAAATAAAGGGACAATATATGTATAACAATAAACTGGTTTCAGGTTGTTATCATATTTAGTTGTTTTTATTTCCTACAGCCATTTGTGATTTACTTATTGTCTGCCCCTCGTATGGTCTTGTTTCTTTACTGTTGTGTCTGCATAGCTGTAACCAGAAAGTTGTTGTTCCTGACACCCCAGAGTCAAGGGAGACAAACATAAACACGCAGGCGATAATTGAGGACATAAATAAATAATACACTAGAGATGTGGAAGGAAGTACACCACTTAGTGAATTGTAGGAGGGCTGGACGTGAAGAAATTGTTATGTTATGATTTAAGATATAATCAAACAACTAGAACAACTAAACATTGATATCTGAGATGGGCGAATCATATAGAACATACATTAGCAGCAAACAGCAGCGACAATATTCAATAAAATTATAGACACATTTCAGTGCATACAGAAGGGCAATCGACACGAATGTGTAAAGTCTCACGATTTGTTTTCATTATGGAGTAAGCATATGAAATCTACAGAAAGTATGCAAGAGATCGGGGTTGGTTGGCATATTATAAATAACTTAAGTTACGCTGATTACACCGTCTTGGTAGCAACAAGAAAGAAGGAAATACAAGAAATGATAGATACAGTGTTTGTGGAACATAAACTATTGGGTCTTAGTTTGAATAATAGAAAGACATAAGTCATGGTGATATCAATGAAACAGATTGTACCTAAATGTGTAATTAAAGTACAGGACTTTATTTTTGGGCAAGTGCAGAAATTCAGATATCTAGGCACATGTATAACATCAGATGAAAGATGCATCACAGAGAAAAAGTACAGAATAGAACAAGCAAAACCATGCATTGTATCAAATGAAGAACATTTTATGAACAAATCATTGTCATCGAATGTTAGAAACAGAATGCTTGCATGTTACATATAACCAGTTCTAACTCACGGCTGTGAATCCTGGACAATTTGTAACCAAACAAACAAATCCCTAGAAGCTTTGGAGATGTGGTTTCACGGAGGCATGCTGAAAGTTAATTGGACAGCCAAAACAAATAGTGTAAACGTTTTTTTTTGTTCGTTTTTTTTTTTTAATGGATCTACGAGCCTAAATATTTGTCTGGAAGAATACACAAAGCAACTTATCACACAAATCAGAGAGCGACAGTCATAATTTTGGTCACATTATAAAAAGACAAAAACTAGAACATGTGACAACCGGAAATATTTACAGAATGAGAGATAAGGGAAGACAAGGAGACAATTTCGGACAGTCTTGGCAGGGATGGGTTCAAGACACGAACCGATACATGCCGTCGCACACTGTAAGATGTGGATTACCGTCCACACCAGTTGGGACGGCACTTGATGATGATGAGGGCTCGACATATAAATACCGGGATCTTCGGCTCCTCTGGCGGATAAAAGAGACACAAGACAAAGTTTCCTGCCTGAAATAACCTCAAGAATTTCTAGTACGAACCCTGCCATAGAAACAACCAAAATACGACCTGGTGGCCACACATATTCTCTTGTTGTCCTTGGAGCTACATTTTAAAACTAGAAAAATAAACATTGTGCTGTTTCATTTCCGCCTGTGATGGAGATAGTTTAAAAATAAGAAAATAACTACATAAGTTTTAACTTCCCAGATCTTCTCCCCAGGGAACAGTTTTTTAATTGTCTTCGTAATCCATCGCCTGTAGCGGCCGACCGGTCGCAAATTGCTTTACAAAAACCGGTTCTTGCCTAGGGTTTCTGTTTGTGCTGCAAGCATGGGCCTTGTATGGACAACAAGCAGATATGTTCTCTCCATATTGAATTCTGCTGCTTCTGGCTAATAAACTGCGATTTCCAACGAGAATTCATTACACCAATGAAATGAGGAGCAATAATTTTGTCTCACATCGTGTTCGCATGTTATTATTTTGTATTTTTACGTCTCCTATGTTCAGTCTGGAGTGTGTGGGGAGAGAGGCAGTGGGGCGGGGGTGGGGGAAGAGAATAACTGTCATAAGTATAACACAAAACTGAAATCTAAATCAGTGATTCCCAACTTATGCATCGCAACTCCAGGGAGTCTCAACTTGGTATCTGAGTGAGCTAGTGAAGTCGCGTGGGCCACATTAATCCTTAGTATACCATGGACCATTGAATATCAGACAGATAGTATTGAAATGTTGTGTAGAACCTGTTTTGGGGTATGGCAGTGAATAATGGAACGTGAATGAGCAAATTATTAAAAGTTTTGAAGCAATGGGGATGTCGCTCCTAAGACGAATTTTGGAATTCCTTGGACTGCTTAGTAACCAACACCGATTGCCTGGAAGAGGCTAAAGAAACTAGAGCATTATACTATACTGACACCTTGCCGTCTTGACATACAATAGTTTGTTACATTGTGCTTCCTATTGCACAAAGCCTGGGCTGAATTATAGAAACCATGCAGCATGATCCGTCCTTTGGCGTGTCTAGTTTACTCCAGAGGAAAGGTAACACCAATACACCTGGAACAAGACCAGCTGCTGGATCAGCAAAGCAATGCTCTAACTATCCGCCTGTCGGAGCTTCCATTGTAGACCAGTTGCCAACCTAGGCTTAGGGCCTGGTCTGCCCTGCCACGACATTTAGTCTTTAGGTTGCATTTCCTCGCACCAGGGTAAGGTTTATACCCTCCCAATTATAATCTCGAAGCTTGTTGGAACAATGTGGGCTGTCGAGTTTGGCAAGCACTGCAAAACATTCGGTGCTAACAGAAAGCAGATAGTACCGTCTGTTGTCATACGGCAGCTTAATCATATCTGACTAAGACCTGAGACATCGTGACGACTGGGAAAACATCAGTGAGAAAAGAGACAGAAACAGACCGAGAGAAATGTTGCTGGAGGGATTGATACGGTAGCATTGATGAATATCATCAGCAGAGAACACCAAAGACCGAGATCTGAGAGAGACATGAACGACATGATGATGATGATGATAATGATGATGATGATGATGATGATGATGATGATGATGATGATGATGATGATGATGATGATGATGATGATGATACCATTTGCTGTAGGTACAAATTTACCAGACTCCATCTAGAGTGGGTCCAGCAGCTGGGACTCATCAGTTAGAGATTAAGTAAAATAAAAAGCTCTTATTCCAATCCAACATTTCTATACTGTTCAAAAATAGAAACGCAACATTATTGCAGTTTCTATTGCAAACTTGTACGAACAGTTTATTGACGACGGTGATTTGCCCACTGCTGTCAGTTCTGCCGATGCCGGTCCGCAAGAACAAGATCTCTGTAGGGTCTTCTAGCCCAAACACCAGTGCAGCGTGTTCCTGGCCGTTTGATCTGAAATTCGACGAGCTCCTGACATTGGCTGGACTGTGGAGGACGCAGATGAAAATCGATTCCTAAGGTAACACAGCCGTATGAAGCGGTCTTCGGCATCAGTTGTGATTCTGGATCTTCCACTGCTCGGCCGGTCTGCCACTGAGCCATTTTCTTGAAATCGCCTCCAAAGGTGACTAATGATGCTTCTAAACATTAAATTCTCAGGCTACTACATTTTGTGACTGTCCAGCCAAATGTAGTTTAGTTTAGTTTAGTCGATGGATCAACATTACGGCACACGGGTGTAACCCATAAGTGCTCCGTTCTCCTCCTAACTCAAACCTGATCTCACTACCTAGAGACCAGGGGACATTTTATTACTAGAAGTCCACGTGAAAAAATATCCCGGTCCGCACCGGGGCTTGAACCCGGGACCTCCAGTGAACCCGGTACCTCCAGCACTCAAGGCGGACACAATACATTGAGACCACTCAGCCCCCTGAAAATAAGGAGTTCGGAAACGAACTTACACCTTCGGAGCGCTAGGTAGGCATTTAAGCATTCTGCCACGGAGACTTCCGCTGATGCGACTACGCGACTCAAGTCTCAAACACTCTCCTGCTCCAGCCTAATCCCTTACAGAGTTGTGGTTAGAATGAAACGGTGAAGCGATTATCTGCTTCACCATGCCTCATAACTTGCCCATCTCCAGACTGCCTCACTTACAAGGGAGATTCGAATGAAAACCTGAAATGTGTTTGTTTTTTTTAAATTTATTTGGTGATTATATTCTGAAAAGGTAAAGAACAAATTGTATCATTTTACGATGTAGACACCATTGCGTTCAAGAAACTCTTCCAGCGCCGATTAAGTGCTTGGACTCCGTTGGAAAAATCAACTTTGGGGTCACTACTCGGTGTGCCTGATCCGGTAGTGAACAGTCTGTTACAGAGTTCACGCCGTTTTGAAACTTCCTACTCCACTCATACACTTGCTGGAATGACAGGCATGCATTGCCATTCTAGACTTTCATTTGCCAATGCACTTCTATAGGCTTCACACCTTCAGTGATAAAAAAAAAAAACGGATAAGAAAACGCTGCTCCTCTGTGGTGCATGTCGAAAGTGGGGCGGCCATCTTTAAACTGTCCTTATGTCGTTACCGTTCGTCTTCATCGTGATGTCACTTACTGAACACTCTTGATATTCTTAACACAAATATTGACAGGTTACAAGAAAACAGCATGGTTATTGCAATTTCTATCGCACTTTTACGGTTTTCATTTAGATCCCCCTCATACAAGTGATGACACTTACTGTCACAAGTGATTGTTTTTAAAGCAGATTGCGAGCGTGTCCACTCAGTATGACTTTACAATTATGGTTATAATACATTTCAAAGTTTTGACGCACTGATTTATGTAATCATGGCTACACAGCATTAGTCTATAACCTATTAAGACATGGATGTTTGATAAATCTCAGGAACTAGCCCATATTCCAATCCACTAAAATGGCACTGATACTTAACACTATGATAAGCTTCTCAGATTAATATCTATTAAATATTGGTTATTGTTTTCATTATTTGCTGTGGCGGGATTCCAAAATCATTTCACATTTTCGCCACGCGAACTCGATGTCGTTCTCGGAAAATTAAAAATTGTTAATGCAGTGTTATCTTTCGATTATAACGGATATGTTTCAAACATATTCCATCCATCATGTGCTATACCGCTAACCGTGGGCGGTTATCATTCGCCATTTCACTCTATCACCAGAGTCTTGGATCAGCTCAGTGTTCTTGTCTCGACCATGCCACGTGGTAAAGCCATCAACGTATTTGCTTCTCTGTCTTTCCCCTACTTCTCTCCCCCCCCCTCCCCCTCCCCCCCCCCTCGATCTTGCCAGTTGTCACCAAGTTCTCCAATTTGTTTCTTCTCATAACATGTCCAACAACTGTTGACTGTCTACGTCTAATTTCATCAACAACAGCGGTAAAATGCTGGTGTTGACTGTCTACGTCTAATTTCATCAACAACAGCGGTAAAATGCTGGTGTTGACAGCGGTGTCCTGTAAATAGGATATGCGAAAGAAAAAGAACAACGTCTAATTTCTCTAATCAGTTTACACTTTTCTTTTGTTTCTGGTAGGACTTGGTCGTTGGTTCTTCTCTCTGTCCATGGTATTCATTGCATTCTCCTTAGAAACCACATTTCTACAGTCATCAGATATTTTTTCAGCTTGACTGCTCATTGTCCACGCTTATATCCATACAAAAGTACAGGTTCTATGTAGCACCTCAACACTTTTTTTCTCGTAGCAATTGACATCTTTTTTTTATTATTGGTCAGTATGTTTTTCATATTGCAAGACGCTACCTTCACCATTGCGATTCTTATTCTAATCTCTTCACGGCATCTCCCATCATATGTTATGACTGTTCCGAGATAATTGTACCGATTTTCTCGTTTAAGAATATTCCCCATTTACTTGTATATTACATTGTGGTATTTCGTTCTTCCTAGTGACCACCATAATCTCTGTCTTCTTACAATTTAATTCTAACTCTAATTGTTCACTGTGTGCAACGACCGCATCCACTAATTGTTGCAGATCATGCTCATTGTCTGCAATCAATACTGTATCATCTACATATTTAATGTTATTGACGTTTCTTCCTCCAATGATGATTCCTTTCATATCTTGTACATTTCTGAAAATATTTTCACTGTACAGGGAAAACAGATCTGGAGACATTACACATCCCTGTCTCACACCTCTGATATTGACCTACTTCATTATCAATTCTGATGGCAGTTTGTTGTTTACAATATATGTTTGTTTTTTTTACAAGTCTAAGGTCTTTCCACCTGGGTACAATCTTCAACTGCTCCAACATCATAAGGGAAGAAATACAAACTAGAATCAACTCTGGAAATAAGATATACTATGCACTACAACATCTACTAAAATCAAAGGCGCTATCTCGTAACACCAAAATCACAATATACAAAACACTGATCAGACCAGTTGTGCTGTATGGCTCTGAAACCTGGAGTACAACGAAAGGAGACGAAGCCTTGTTACAAACCTTTGAGAACAAAATTTTAAGACGCATCTTTGGACCCATTAGGGATACACAAAGTGGAGAGTGGAAAAGAAGAAGTAACAAAGACATTTATGATCTGTTTAAGTCCCCGCTAATCACTGGTATCATGAAGGCTAATAGACTACAATGGCTGGGGCATATAGAAAGAATGGAAGATAATAGGGAAACAAAACTCGCTTACACTCAGGAAATAAATGACCGTAGACCCCAAGGTAGACCAAGAAGACGGTGGAGAGATAATACATGTACAGACCTACAAGCACTTGGAATCAACGACTGGCAAGAGAAGGTCCACCAGAGAGACGAATGGAGACGGATTGTATCTGCAGCAAAGAACCTCAATGGCTCGGAAAGCTGAAGAAGAAGAAGGTCTTTCCAATCAATTTGTAGATCTGCAAGCATCTCAATCATGTCGACATGCCTTACTCTATCGAAAGCATTTGTGTAGTCAATAAAGCAAAGATGTATAACTCATTATGGTTTGATGTGTTTGTGTGTTTGTTGCTTGACCTATATGAGTTTAATATAAAATTCTGTGACCAATGGTGTTACCAACATCTTTCTTCGGTCACGTGATGAGATGAGAGGCATTGGAGAAAATCGTAACAACTGGAAAGATCGAGGGGAAGAGAGGCAGAGGCAGACCAAGAGAAATGATGCTGGATGGATTGAGACGGTGGCATGGAGGAATATCAGCAGCAGAGTTGATCCAGAAAACAAAAGACCAAGATCTATGGAGAGCCATGAACGCCTACGCCAGTCGGCACGGCGCTTGATGATGATGATGGTGTTACTTCAATGGATAGATACGAACTATGTCCATATTCCATATTTGTGGGTTCATGTAGATGATAGGCTTGGGTAATGAAGACATCTGTCTGTAGGGATATCTAGTTGGTCATGAGTCGAAGTACACTTGCCCCTGCGCGGCGCTGTCGTCATTTGGAGGTGACAGGTTCGAATCCCGCTTGGTAACTAAATATTTCAATTTTTATGTTGCCTAGTGCATCTTCTAGTCTCCAATTCTTATCCCTACTTCTATGAGCGCCAAACGTGCGTATTTAATTACGAACTATGTTACAAACTGCACATTGTAAATAAAATAGTCACTTATGGGAATTACAATGTTAATATTCATCTTTAAGGTGTCAGGCCTTAGTCAGATATGACTGAGCTACCGTATAACAGTAGACGGTACTATCTGCTTTCTGTTAGCGCCGAACGTTGGGCGGCGCTTACCAAACCCAACACCCCACATTGTGCCAACGGCTTCGGGCGGAAGAGCGCAATTGGGAGGGTACAAGCCTTACCTTGGTGCGAGGAAATGCAACCTAAAGACAAATCTCATGGCAGGGCAGACCAAGCCCTAAGCATTGGTTGGCGGCTGGTCTAGGATTGAAGCTCCGACAGGCGGACAGTTAGAGAATTGCTTTGCTGATCCGGCAGCTTCTGCAGCTTGCTTTGTTCCAGATATAAAGGTGTTACCTTTCCTCTGGAGTGAATTAGGCAGGCCGAGAGAGGGATCATGCTGCATGGGCAACACATGATCTCTATATTTTAGCCCAGGCTTTGTGCTATGGAGAGGCAATAACTCCATCCCTGGTCTTAACCGGTCTTGGAATCAAAGCGAGAGGCAAATGTTACGGGTTATACGTCCCTGTCAGTTGGCGTAGACATGGAGCGCCACGCGTTGCCTCTGAAGAGAAACGTTTAAACAGCTTTCATATGCGGTGTCTGCGAAGAATTCTTGGTATTAAGTGGCAGACAAAATCACAAATACTGAAGTATTGGAAAGATCAGGTTGTGTGACGGTTTATTCCATGCTCAGTCTTCGTAGACGTAGATGGATAGGACATCTTAGGAGGATGGATGATGGTAGAATACCAAAGGACATCTTTTTTCGTGAATTACAGATGGGTAAGAGATCTCAGGGTCGGCCTCTACTACGATACAAAGATGTGTGTAAGCGGGACATGATTGATACAGGCATTGATAATGCACAGTGGAAGCAAGTCGCCGCTGAACGTGTTGCATGGAGGGCAAACATCAGAAATGGAATAAAGACAAAGGAGAAAATTATTGCAGATAAGTCACACACCGAGCGTATGAGACGTAATATGGTGCATGATGGTGGAAATGACCAAGTGTTCACATGCAGCCACTGTGAACGGACATTTACAGCGCCAATTGGCCTTATCAGTCACATTCGCTACCGCCATAGGTAAAAGTTATTATGCCTTTTTAAAGCACAAACTATTGTCTGTGAAGACGGGAAGGTGCCAATGTATGTGTATTCATCTTTAAAATGTTAAATTTTCGTTATTTTTGTTTCTTTCTTAAATGTGACAAGCTTTATGTGTTCCTTAAAAAGTTAGTTGCGTATCCTTTACAGAACGTCGCAGTCAACCAAGCATATTTTGGATGTTTGTGATTTACTATGTAGGTTTGCGGCAGTTTGTCATAGCTTTCTGAGAGACCGTTGTTTGAAAACCAGTGCAATGCGGTCTGCTTCCAAATCGCGTGCAGCTGTTTCCAACGCGGTCAATTGAAACGCTTTCATAACTCTTTGCTACAACGCCGGCTCCTGTGTGTTTTTGGCTGTTATAAATGAAGGTTACTAGTTAATTGGCTGTTGGCTGATATAAATGAGGGTTACAAGTTAATTGGCTGTTATAAATGAGGGTTACGAGTTAATTGGCTGTTGGCTGATATAAATGAGGGTTACAAGTTAATTGGCTGTTATAAATGAGGGTTACGAGTTAATTGGCTGTTGGCTGATATAAATGAGGGTTACAAGTTAATTGACTGTTATAAATGAGGGTTACGGGTTAATTGGCTGTTATAAATGAGGATCGCTGGTTATTTTATTAATATAAACGAGAGTTATGTATTACATGACTTTTATAAATAAGAGTATCTGATTATTAGATTATTATAAACGAGCGTAACCTGCTATTTGATTATTATATGAGGATCACTAGTTATTTGACTATTATAGATCAAGTGCAGGAGTTATTTGACTATTATAGAAAGTGGGCTCCAGACAAGAGAGTATCTTAGTTATACTGTCCTCGGGTTTTCTCACTGTGTGTACCTTATCTTGCACCAGCGTATTTCCCCACCTCTTGATCCACTGGAAAGTGTTTAGTTCCCTCTATGAGCTCTACATTGATGATCCTGTCATACCATTTTATTGCCGCTATTCTACGCAGTCACCAGTTAGTTCATGTTTGGTCAGTTCAGGATTTGTTTGCTAAGAAGACTGCCTATTCACCCATTAGCTGATTGTCAATGGGATATCATAATCCTATACAATCTTGCTTAATATTTTCCGAGGCACTGACAATAACATTATTCCTCTATAATTTTCTCCCTCCTGCAGGTTTCCTTTCTTAAGTAGCTTCACCATATACACTTCTCTCCAGCCTGCTGGTAATTTTTTTTGTTTTTGGGGTGTCTCCCAGGCTATTGAATCATTTGTGCAGTGTCTATACTGCATTTGATAGCTTCTGCTGGGATACCATCTAGGTCAGCAGCTTTCACATCATTCAGTAACTTGATAGCTTCTATAATTTCTTCTTTAGATGGTTTTTCATAACTGATGTCTAGATACATTTATCCTGGCTAAATATTAGGTGTATCATTTGCAGCTGGTCCACTCAGAAGATCCTTAATGTATTCAGCCAATCTGTTCATTTGATGATTAATGTTGGTGAGAACTTTTCCCTTACTATTTTTGAAAAACCCTCTTGGTTGATTTCATAAGGCTTACATCCCTCTGACAGCGGAAAAGACTAACACTTCGTTGTTCATCCACGGTGTAACCCTATTGCAGCCATTGCGAACGCGGTTCATGAGCCGCTTACCAGGCGTTCGAAACTCAGCTGCGACCGATTCGTGTCGCGTTGTGTTATAACGTGTTGGTATAGGAGCCGGTCGTTCAGAAAGCAATGGCAAAGTACTGAACGTAAAACTTGCGTAGTACATCAACAGCAGCTGAAAAATACTGGTGTTGACTGCAACGCCCTGTAAGGGATATGCACCAAAAAAAAATCGATTGTGGGGCAGCCATTTTTATTATCGCTATAACGCATGCGCAAACAGATTGATCCTTGTGACCCCTACATATGGTATTGCTTAAGAGCCCGTTTGTGTCCTGAAATATGATTTTCCTTTGTCTATCCTCTTATAATAAAATTCCTGTCACTTAATTACTTTCCGTCGTATAACCAATCGAAGCATACTATACTCCCTACAATGATGCCTCTCACGGACACAAATAGTTCGTTTGTACCCTAGTAACACGTGCCTTTGCGTGTAGTCAGATTGATGTTAATCACCTGATTTTATGTTCATTTAAAAATATTAGACTGTTTGACAGGTCGGGGATCGTCTTGCACAATATATTCATAGGAATATCATCTGTCTCACGAGGTAACTAGCTTGTGGAGCTAAACACCGGCCTAGGAATGTCAGATGTCAGTCTGTCAGTCTGTCCTGTTCCCATAAGGTTTATTTTTCAGTATGTTCAATGTTTTCCCAGAATCGTATTGTTTTATAAGAGGATTCTGGAAATGTCAAGCACTTGTCATGACACTATTAATGCATGACAACAACAAGAAAGGGACATAACTAACTTGACGTCACCGTAAGTTAGCGGAAGTTGCTAAGCAGCTTTCGAATTGAGTCCACCAGGATTTGACATTCTCCCGGGCTCCTATTTGACCCAGTTTAAAATGGGCGCCAGTAAATGTCAGTGGAAGTAGAGGTGATCGACGTGATATTAAATGCATCACCCTCCTGAACAGAGAGACAGAGCACACATAGATGTGTCTGCAATGCAATGCGCGAAGTTCACCTGTCATTCAACAGTGCAATGTGCGAAGTTCACCAGTCACTCAACAGTGCAATGTGTGAAGTTCACCAGTCACTCAACAGTGCAATGTGTGAAGTTCACCAGTCACACAACATTGCAATTTGCGAATTTCACCAGTCACTCAACAGTGCAGTGTGCGAAGTTCACGAGTACTCAACTGTTCTAGCTGCGTTTACGTTTGCCCGATAACGTTCGAGTGTTGCAGTCCATGTCATGTCTTAGTGGAAGTGGATGTCTACAGCCAATGAAGCCCTGTATATTGGATCTTGCTAAAATGTTTGTAGAAGATGCAGCTGCTCTCACCCGTATCAATTTCCAGTGGAGAAAATTTCATCATATGCAGTGTCATCAAGCGATGCTTCAGGCATTGCGGGATAAACTTCTCTCGCACCACACAAAAAGATTTGTCAGTCGTACGAGAGGAATTGATTACACATTTTATTGCCACTGGCTCTTTACATTACATCAATGCACAAAAACGGTCGCTAATAAATCACACATGAATACACAGAATTGCCTATCACTAGTCGTTCCTAACCCTACTGCTAATTCTATCTACTCGGCTAAAGAATACGCATCGACGCTAAGCGATGTGTTCCCTACGAAGTCTGTCCCCTATCTGCCGATTCTCCGCGTGCTGATTACACAGTACGCGGAGGGACCTTGTGCGTACTTCGGCTTTTGCGTGCTGCATCATTCAGCACGCTTAGAGTAGTGGCCTCTCTTGAGTTTCATTCTAGTTCTCCGTGTCTATCACGTTGGCGTGATTATGCCGTGACCAGAGTGCTTACTCTCTGGTTGACACCTCCGTGTCTCATGAGAGAACTGTTTGATAGTTCTCCTTCCTATCTACTCCCTACACCTACCCTGCCCTCATGTAGGGGCACTGGGTTACCTCTAATCTACTTGAGGTAGACCACTCATTCAGGGTGGTCTTCCCTGAGTTTTTGACATGCAGTGGACACAGACCTCTGACACACTTGGACTGTGGGAAGAAATAGCCTCATACAGCGATGCCATCGGTGAAAATCCTGTTCAAGATCTTTCAGATTTAACTTTAACTGTGCTCATTTTACCTCATTCTAAAGCGGACGTGGAGCGTATTTTCAGTCAGATGGCAGTTATAAAATCAAAATTGCCGAACAGACTGAGCATCAAGAGTTTGACAGCTGTTTTGACTATTAGATATTAAATGAAAAGATATGGCAAATGCTGTCATGATTATAAACTACCTAAGGATGTTTTACCGGTCTCTGTGGCTAAGGGCTTGCGAACGAGGTTTGTGAGTCCGTATACCCGGGTTCGAAACCCAGCGGTGCTGGTTTTTTCGAAAAAGGTTAGGGGCCGGTCGTTCAGAAAGCAATGGCAAACTACTGAACGTAACACTTGCCTAGTACATCAACAGCAGCTGAAAATGCTGGTGTTGACTGCAACGTCCCGTAAGGGATACGCAACAAAAAAAATTTTTTTAAGGATGTTCTACGAAAATATTGGATCACAGGAGGCATATACACGTTTCTTTAAATCATCATCATCATCATCATCATCATCATCATCATCATCATCATCATCATCATCATCATCATCATCATCATCATCATCATCATCATCATCATCATCATCATCATCATCATCATAATCATCATCATCATCATCATCATCAACCACAACATCGCAGGAACAAACACAGCAGGCAATAGCTACAGAAACTGAAGAGGAGTTGTCTGACTGGCATTTGGCAGATTTGGAATAAACTTCATTCTAATATTCAGAACAAGCAACTAGAAAATCGCATAGAAGCCCTGGAGATGTGGATATACAGACGAATAGGTCGTATTTCATGGAAACAAAAGCAATCAAATGCAGAGGTTCTAGAAAAACTAGGAATGAAGAGAGAGTTGATGAAAGAAATAAAGAGGAGACAAGTGAAATATTTTGGCCACGTTAAAAGACATGATACTCTTATAAAAACCATACTGGAAGGCAAGGTTGAGGGCAAGCGAGCAAGAGATAGACAACGATACAAGTGGGAGGATAACATCAAGAGATGGACGAACATCAGCCTGACAGAATGTACAGTCAAGGCGAGAGACAGACAGTGTTGGAGATCCATTGCAGCCAACCTTCATTGCGGAGACGGCACTTGATTGATTGATTAAATATTCAGTGATAATAATAAATTATAATGTGCTACTTTATAACATTTTGAATTAATATTGCCAGTGCTTGTTTTAGTGCTTTCCCAAAAAATATGATTGCAGTTTAGTGCTTTTTTGGCTCGAGAGTAGTTCTGATTGGGATTTGGTGGATCTGGAATAAACTTCATTGTAATATGAAGTGATAATAATAAATTATAATGTTCTACCTTGTTACATTTGTAAACATAACAGTTGGTGCATTGTTTTGGTGCTTTCCAAAAAATTTTGGTGCTTTTTGGTGTTTTTTTGGGGGGTCGATTTTGGTGCTTTTTCATCAAAAGGAGATGGCAACACTGAACGTAATGCTTCTATCTTTATTATTAGGTGGAATAATAATTGTGGTGCATAAGTTTCTGACCTTCCCTCATATTTATCAATAACAACAGTGCTCTGTCATTGCTAGCAAGTTCCAGTCAGATTCTGTGTGTGGTCCCTGTGAAGATGTTGTTCGTGTCCTTAAGCACACTGTGCCCCGAGTCTCTGTCCGTTCTGCAGACTCAACTATCCTCACGGGTAGATCTTCAGGAGAGTCTCGAGAACGTCCTGGCAGAACTCCTCGTTCTAGCTGGTTCTTGTACATATCGTAAACTGGTCAATTACCGAAGTTGATAGGAACTGCGCTGATCACGTCATGAACACGACGGACGAGGTTTCGATGCCGAAGTTCGTTGTCTCGCTAAGTGAGTGAAAGACTCGTCACCTATTCCTCCGCGCATTCAGGTTCTTTGAATTCGTTCATTCTGGGATGCCCTATTACTCTACACACCATCTACT
Organism: Cepaea nemoralis; assembly: GCA_014155875.1. Lineage (NCBI taxonomy): Eukaryota > Metazoa > Mollusca > Gastropoda > Stylommatophora > Helicidae > Cepaea > Cepaea nemoralis. The sequence continues at coordinate 259,593 of JACEFZ010003259.1, forward strand.
GCCTAAAGTATCTGTAGGACAAGAGGGGGGGGGGGGGGTCTTGAGCCTGAGGAATCAAGACCACCTGGCTAGTTCAGTCGATGCACATTGTGGGGGTTAAGGTTTACTTTTGGCACCTGATAGAAAATACATGCACACCTTAACGAGGATTCGAACCCGGGTCTCCCGAAGGAGAATCCAGCATTTTTAACCACTCGGCCAGCCGCTCCACTAATACAGACCCATAGCAGCAAACTGCTTGGGAATACATGTTCAGGACGGGAGCACAGCGGCGTAGACATCCTAGAGTTATTTTAACGCTTGCCACTGCGCATCTGGTGTTGGGCAGTGAATTTAACTATTTGACAAATCACCATAGTGCATCTTCCTCTCCTCCCCATGCCCCTATTCTTAGCTCACCGACGCACCTCCATGAATGTCCTCTTCGAGCTATTCATTTCTGCCTCTACTATTCTTCTCCATTCGCTTTGGGTATTTCTTTATTTCTTGTGCCCTAGGGATTTCAGACAAACAACTTTCTAGTTATGCTATTCTCAGGTTATGAAAGTGCTTATTTATGTCTTATAATGAGAGAAATAAGCCCCTATTCATGTCTGTGTTGAAGAGAGAGAGAGAGAGAGAGAGAGAGAGAGAGAGAGAGAGAGAGAGAGAGAGAGAGAGAGAGAGAGAGAGAGAGAGAGAGAGAGATTTTTGTAAGGTACCCTACGACTCGTTGTGGAAGAAGACAGGAAGGGGAGAGATAAATCCATTCCATCATGTGCCATGCCGATAAGCGTGGGCGGTCATGTTCTGCCACCTCACTCGATCACCAGAGTCGTGTATCAGCTCTGTGTTCCTGTCTCGACCATGCCTCGTGGCCAAGCCATCCAGGTATTTACTTCTCGGTCTTCCCCTTTGTCTCTTCCCTTCGATCTTGCCAGTTGTCACCAAGTTCTCCAATTCATTTCTTCTCATAACATGCCCAAAAAAATTTGACTGTCTACGTCTAATGTCTCTAATCAGTTTACGATCTTCATTTGTTTCTTGTCGGACTTGTTCATTGGTTTTTCTGTCTGTCCATGGTATTCTTTGCATTTTCCTGAGAAACCATATTTCCACAGCCATCAGCTGTTTTTCAGCTTGTCTGCTTATTGTCCACGCTTCACATCCATACCAAAGAACAGGTTCTATGTAGCACTTCAACACTCTTTTCCCCGTTTAAATTGATATCTTTTTATTGGTCAGTATGTTTTTCATCTTGCAAAAGGCTACCTTCGCAATGGCAATTCTTGTTCTAATCTCTTCAAGGCATCTCTCATTCCGAAGATATGACAGTGCCGAGATAATTGTATCGATTCACTTCCTTAAGAATATGCCCATTTACTCGTATATCACATTGTGGCATTTCCTTCTTCCCAATAACGACCATAATCTGTGTCTTCTTAATATTCAGTTCTAACCCTAGTTGTTCACTGTGTGCAACAACCGCATCTACTAAATTTTGCAGGTCCTGTTCATTGTCTGCAATCAAGACTGTATCATCTGCATATCTAATGGAGAGACAATACAGGATTGTTAAGTGGCTTTTTGTGTAACAGGGTAGGTGAGAGACTACAGACTACAGAGCTGTAGATGTGCAACTCAGAGTTAAAAGGAAAGATTAATTAAGACAGAAATGTACAATCACAGGCTAGACCAGAAGTCAGAAGATTAGATAACATTTGGCATTTAGATGTGTGGAATGGCTCACCTCGCTTCAGAGGTTACAGGTTGTCAGAACTGTATGGATTTTTTGCTCTGGTCAAGCAGGAGTGCGAGGGAATGAACAGGTTGAAAGACTGGCAGGGAATGCACCTCTTGGTGGTAGATTACCTATGGACAAGGGGGAGTTGGTCGTGTGCCTGTGGGGCCAGGTGGAGAAGGTGGGGAAATAGACGGAGAATCTGTATGTGGTTGTGGAAAGGATAAGATTGTGGGGGGTTGGCAGGGTTCTGGTAGAATCTCAAAACTGAGAGGGAAGACCAGGAGAACTTTCAATCAGATAGCGATGGGAACGATTAGTAGTGTGACTCTTCACCGACTGTTGAAGGAGGTGACGGAGCGCGTGTGGGAATGTCCTGATTGCAGTGATGTCAGTTCTTAGCTCAACTCAAATCAATTCAACTCAACTCAACTCAACTCAACTCAACTTACAAATAGATAATAATTTATTTTTCATTTTTTTTAAAAATTGGTGCATGTCTTTTGCAGTAGTTACAATCAACCCAATGTGGATTTTCCAGACAATTATTAGTTCACCTTATAAGTACGGCGCGCTAACCCATTGTGCAGCTGGCGTCCTCAGTAGTTGGCCATTGCTTTCTGAACTACAAGTCAACGTTGAAGTCCAACTAACCGGTGTTTGTAATGCACCCACTGCCTAGCGGCCTTATCAGTTATGTGTTTAATATAAATTAAACTCATAGCCCGCTTCTGGAGTGAGTAAAGTTCGTTTGGCAATTGAATAAGAACATCCGTTAGTCAAAATGTGTCTGTATATAAAAATAGCTGGTAGCTGTAAACCCTAGGGTAGAAGAGATAGACGAAACAAGACAGAAGATAAATCTCTGCTGTTGTGTAGCCTAGTAAACACTAAATAGTCACACTCTCTTTACCACTAGAGCAGAAGAGATAATGAAACAATACAGAAGGTAAATCTCTACAGTTGGGTAGACTAGTAAACACTAAATAACACGCTGCCTTTACCACTAGAGTAGAAGAGGAACACTCAAGTAGGCGCCGTGGCCAAATGGTTACTCATCCTCCGAAGGATGTCGGTTCGATTCCCGTCTACGGCGTTCGGTTCACAAGTGCAACTCTGAGACTCTTGGTGGTCGTCGCACTAGCTACGGAGCTCGTGCTTTGTGCGACGCTTTCGGCAGACCGACCCGAGGAAGGGGACTGAGCCATATGGGATAAAACTCATTGCAATGAAGTTGATCCTCTTGGTTTTTGAACTCTGTGCAAACCCCTTTTGGGAAAACCCATTACCAAATGAATGAGCACTGTGATTGAAAATGTTGCCACTCCACACTGACCGCCCGGAGCTTTAAACTATAATTGTTAAATTACAGTTCACTTCGATCCTGACTCTGGGTGTTCTAGACCTTTCTTGGCGGGCAATTTATTACTCTGCTCTAATCATAAATCCCTCCTTTAGTGATTTCCTTCTGACGTCTCTGCCGGAAAGGATCAAGAATCATAAATTTTCCCGCAGTGCCGCGAGAATGTGGCTAATGAGTCGACAACAGCTCGGTACTTGTTAACCAGTCATTTTAATCACGTTTGGCCGAAATGATATTAAATCTGGAACATCAATAAACGCCAGCGGAGGGAAACTAAACGTGGCACAGGCGTGATGTGGTTGCTAGGGAAGTTATGAAAACAGGTGCAAACGGGCGTAATTTATTACTGTACCGTCAGGCATTATGATCCGATCTGGACAGTAATGCGTTTTTTTTTTTCTGTGTGATTCTTTAACTCTGTCAGACATTAATATCCGTGACATATTTATGTGTGGATTATTTGTTTTAAATGTTCTGTTTGTTGCTCGATTAGTTGTTAATTCTACTTCTGATTTCCCTTGCCATCTTTACATTTTCTTTCAGTCTTTTATTAATTAATTTGAGTGTGCTTCATTTGTATTCTTCCTTTTCTTTTCATTCATCTGTTATCTGTTGATGTATGATCCTTGCACTCCGGACAAGTTTGTAGATGCTCAGATCCCCCCCCCCCCCACCTCTCTCCCAACATATGCATCAGTGTCCACAACAAAAAGTGCCAGTTCTGTGTTGGTTGACCAACCCCTCATTCTACCAATGTGACTCTCGTGTCTGGTCGTGCCAATCCTGACTCCCGAGTCTCGTATTCTCGACAACGATGTGGATTCACTGACGCCGAAGTCGTTCGCTCTCGGCATCTCTCCAAGGGCGTTAATAACGTAGGCGCGATCCATGGGCTGTCCATCTGCAGGGGAACGAACGAACGAACAAACGGACTTTATTTTCAAAGGGTAACAAATTGGGCACGCATGCCCGTCTTACATTCGGCCCTTCCAATCACTCATCTTTCGTTCATCAATAGTGCATAGGAAAACCATTGTCAAATGAATTTTGTAAACATAAACAATGCATATTACCATGTTATGAGACACATCCACCACCCACCCGCACATCCCTCATTCACCCACACATCCCTCACCCAACCACACACACATACACACCCCAGGCACACATACAATCCCCCACCCATCCACCACATCCCCACGCCTACACATCTCCCCACCCACACACATTCTCACCAACCACACACCCCATCCACCCACACCCCAAGCACACATACATTCCCAAACCCACACATCCCCCACCCACACACATCTCCCCACCCACTCATATATCCTCCACCCATCCCATTACTCACCAACAATCACCCACCCACATATCCACCTCATCCCCCACCCATCCCATAACCCACCAACAATCTTTTTACATCAAAGGGACATCGAGGGGATGCAGAACCACCACGTTTATCAGCTTGTTCATTTCCCTCAACTTCCGCATGTCCCCGAACGAAGTTAAGGTGGCTCTAAGGACAACAGACCTCCGCAGCGATTCAATCCACTGTCTTTGTACAAAACCCGCCACGACCTTTCGATCATGCTCATTGAATCAGTTAGTACACAACCGTTGGTATAATGCCGTGATTCCGGCCATATGAAAGTCCTTGCTACTGCCATCACCCCCATCGTCTTGCTGCTCGTGGTCACAGAATAAGCACAACTGATTTCTTGGTTCAGCTTTGCTTTCAAAGACAAACAGGTATAACTTGAAACAACAGTTGCCCTGTGGGAAAGAAAGTGAAAGAAATCATACAATTTATGAAGTAATATATGAACATATTGTGTGTTACTTGAAACAGACAGACATTTTAAAACAAAATCCTTGTACTTTTTAAGACTTGTAATATGAGAAACCTGTAATGGCGACGAGAGAAAGTCAACTGTTTACCACATTTCATCACGCCTTAACCTAGTCTATACGAATGTCTGAGGTTTTACCTCCAACACGTCACCTTCGCTGTTAATAGCTATGGCCTTATAAGAATTCTTTTTTCCGCCATTTATACTCAATGGCCGCCCACGCCATGCTTGCTGGGCCAGTCTGTCATTTGTCTGCCAAAAATGTCCTTCCAACTCCTTGTGTCCTTTTGTATCCAGCAGTTTGCAATGTCCCGGACAAAACCTGCCGCCATGCGCACTAGATAATTGGCAGTCTTTGCTAGACTAAGAATAACCACGATCAAATAATATCCGTTGTTGTCGTTTCGTTTCAACAAGAGGCCATGCAATTACACTGTGGCACAAACGTCATTGATCAGTCTCTGTATGTGTCGAATACAATTATGAAGGTTAATCTACGGCACATACATCATCATCATCATGTGTCATGCCGATAAGCGCAGGCTGTCATGATTCACCATCTAATTCGATCACCAGAGTCGTGAATCAGCTCAGTGTTCTTGTTTCACCATGCCACATGGCCAAACCATCCAGGTATTTAATTCCCCTGCTTTCCCTTTGTTCTCCTCCCCTCGATCTTGCCAGTTGTCACCAAGTTCTCCAATTTATTTCTTCTCATAACGTGACCAAACAATTGTGACTGTCTACGTTGATTTCTCTAATCAATTAATGATTTTCATTTGTTTCTTCTAGGACTTGGTCATTGGTGTTTCTGTCTGTCCCACAAGCTGACAGAACGGTTGCATTCCTACTTAATAATAATAATAATAATAATAATAATAATAATAATAATAATAATAAACTGATTACAAACATCAGAAAGAGGCAGTCCTCGTTTTTTTTTTTTTTTTTGCACGTTATGAGAAGACAAAAACTGGAACATGTTGTGACAACGGGAAATATTTGCCGAAAGAGAGATCGAGGAAGACAGCGTGAGAAGATTTTTGACAATGTTGTGTCATGGCACGGAAGGAAGTCAACACACGAGTTGATCCATGATATCGGAGATCGTAATTTGTGGAGAGGGCATAATCGCCCACGCCAGCCGGCAAGGCACTGGATGATGATGATGAATAACAATAACAATAGCATAATAACAATAACAATAATAACAATAATAATAATAGCAATAACAATAATAACACACACACACACACACACATTGGCACCTTGCCGTCTTGACAGGCGATAGTTTGTGCTTTAAAAAGGCATAATAACTTTTACCTATGCCGGTAGCGCATGTGACTGATAAGGTTAATTTGCGCTGTAAATGTCCGTTCACAGTGGGTGCATGTGAACACGTGGTCATTTCCACCATCATGCACCATCTTACGTCTCAAACGCTCGGTGTGTGACTTATCTGCAATAATTTTCTCCTTTGTCTTTATTCCATTTCTGATGTTTGCCCTCCATGCAATACGTTCAGCGGCGACTTGCTCCCAATGTGCATTATCAATGCCTGTATCAATCATGTCCCGCTTACACACATCTTTGTATCGTAGTAGAGGCCGACCCTGAGATCTCTTACCCATCTGTAATTCACCAAAAACGATGTCCTTTGGTATTCTACCATCATCCATCCTCCTAAGATGTCCTATCCATCTAAGTCTATGAAGACTGAGCATGGAATAAACTGTCACACAACCTGATCTTTCCAATACTTCAGTATTTGTGATTTTGTCTTGCCACTTAATACCAAGAATTCTTCGCAGACACCGCATATGAAAGCTGTTTAAATGTTTCTCTTGGTGTGAGTAAGTTGTCCAGGTTTCACTGCCATAAAGAAGAGTACTAAGGACACAGGCTGGATAGACAAGGACTTTTGTTTTTGCAGTAAGCTTCCTGTTCTCCCAGACTCTTTTTGCTAACATGTTCATTGTTGTTGCTGCCTTACCAATCCGGATGTTGATTTCCTGATCTAGGGATAATTTGCTATTTACCACTGATCCTAGATATGTAAAATGGTCTACCATCTCTAGTTCGGCGTTGTCAATAAAGATTGATGGTACCCCATGTGCACCTTGTGACATAATCTGTGTCTTCTTTTTGCTAATTGTTAAACCAAATTCAGAACAAGCATTGGAGAATGCAGATAGTAGACATTGCAATTCTTCCTCAGAGTGGGTCGTAACTGCAGCATCATCTGCAAAAAGCAACTCTCTGATCAGTACCCTCCTAATTTTGGTCTTGGCCTTCAATCTCTGAGCATTCATTGTAGAGGCCGCCATCTGAGCGAGAGTGAATTTATATACCGTCATCCTGATCACGAAAAGCATATTTCAGTAGAAGTGAAAAGTATATTCCAAAGAGGGTGGGAGCTAGTACACAACCTTGCTTAACTCCACTCTTGATTTCAAATTCTTCAGAAGCTGCACCATCAAACTTGATTATACCCTTCATGCCTGTGTGGAACGATTCCACAATGGACAGAAGAGTTGGTGGGCAGCCAATCATTTTTTATTTTTTTCTATTGGCTGCCCAGCTTGAGGCGGGCGGTAGCTGATCAGTGACACCTGTAGGTGTCTCCCACCGTCAGAGGCAACGCGTGGCGCCCCATGTCTACGCCAGTTGACAGGGACTTATAACCCGTAACAGTTGCCTCTCGCTTTGATTCCGAGACCGGTTAAGACCAGGGATGGAGTTATTGCCTCTCCATAGCACAAAGCCTGGGCTAAAATATAGAGATCATGTGTTGCCCAATAATAACAACAATAATAATAAACAACACAAGCCCCGATGCAGGAACGTACTGCGTGTGTATGCTGTGCCAGGACCACCACATTTTCTAGCCTTGAATACACACAGGACAAGCTGGCCAGTCTTTTTTTATAATAAAGTTCGTTCATTCGTTCGTTCCCTAACTTAGCGGACAACCATTACACCAACACGTCAGCTTATCTTACGTTGGTGTACATCACTGATTTTGACTGCACCGTGACCCACTACACTGTTAGTAACCCACATCACTGATCTAGACTGCACCATGACACAAATAGAAACCCACATCAGTGATCTATACTGCACCATGACCCACTAGGCCTACACAGCCAGAAACCCACATCAGTGATCTATAGTGCACCATGACCCACTACACAGCCAGAAACCCACATCACTGATCAAGACTGCTAGAAACCCATATCCCTGTTGAAGTAGTTCAGCCGCCGGCCACGCGCTCCGAATGTTATGGATTCGATTCTGTACTCCGTTCTCGGTTCACGAGAGCACTGTTTTCGGAGACTCCTGGTGGTCGTCGCTGGAGCTACGGAGTTCTTGCTCTGTCCGATGCTTTGGGTAGTTCTCCATGCAGAAAGAAGCCGAACCATTTGGGACGAAACCTGGTGCAATGAAGTCTACCTTCTTGCCTGTGAACCTGAAACCTGTGATGTTGTGGAATACTTCAGCTATGAACTCCTCCTTGGTTCACACTCTTTCTATCATCTACTGTCACATGATGTCCTTTCCTCCTACCTCTCTCTCCTCTTTGTCCTGTCCATTTGTTGACAGCTGCTCGCCACTCCCTGCTCAGTGACTACTTCAGTGCCGACTGAGCCTTTGTCACCACTCCCATAAAATAAAATGTAGGTTTCGCAGCCTAGGATTCGGTGATAAGTGAAAGTGGCACTTTTTTTCATTCTTTAACTTTCTTTTCATTGTTTTCATATTTGTTTTTCATCCTCATTCAGTTATTATGCCCTAATGTAATTACTGTATTCTCTGTGTTTCTCCCCCCCCCCCCCCCAACCCCTTCATTGTGTTCTGTAAATCTGCCTTACTTCTTGTAATTTTATATTGTGTATAGTCCTACTCCTACGCAATTACGCATTCTCTGACTGTCTGCTATATCAGAATCTCACTCTTTCTCATACTTTGATCCTTTGTCTGCTCTATGCCACGACTTCTATCAGAATTTACCCTGTCTCATTTTTGCAGCCTGCGAGATTTGTACCACATGTTTATATTCAAAATCCTCAAGAAGAAAAGAGTTCACATGTTACAGAAAAGTTCTTAGAATATTATGGTCAAGAACAACACAAATATGAAATGTCTGCAAGATCTAAACATCGAAGGAACAAAGTGGCTCATAGTTTTATGTCTGGGAAACTGAAATAGTGTGGCCATATTAAATGTCACGGTTGCTGGGAGAGGACAGTGGTGGAAGGGGGTGCTCCTGGTAGACGCGGCTGGGATCTACCAGCACAATGATGGACACACGTCATTGAAGACACCTGGGATATGAGGGTGTACGAGGCTGGAGAAGTGGCCAGAGATCGACTGGCTTTTCACAGTGTCGTAATGAGAGCAGAACGGCGCATATTGGGTTAAAGTGTCTCAAGCATGGGTCTCCATGAGTTAAAGTCTGTTAAAGTAATAAACTGTCTGGAAGTAAACAGTGTAAAAATAAGCTAAACCACAACACAACGGATCCGACGTTTCGATCTTAGTGATCTTCTTCGGGGACAACACAAATGATCTAAACGAGATTTTTTTGTACTGTTCGCATATTCTTTACAGGACATCACTGTCAACATCAGCATCTTTCAGCTGATTGTTGATTTCTTGGCAAGATTACGCTCAGTAATTTACCATTACTTTCTGAGCGACCGTCTCACCTACCCCGTAAGTTACCGATGTGGAGATTACCGCTACCGATTCTCGCGCACGTCACGTTATTCACTAGAGTATACGGGATTACGGAGAAAGTCGTGTAACCTCTAGACCAGGGAGATCGGGCTCAACGAGATACAATTAGATAATAAAGATAAAACTACAGAAAACATATAAACAAAAATGTGTGGATGTCGAACGTTACTTGGCCATTGCGCATCTTCTGTACGCAGAAAGACTAAACAGGAATTATTGTGTTAGTGCCACAACATGTAGTATCTCTCTCTCTCTCTCTCTCTCTCTCTCTCTCTCTCTCTCTCTCTCTCTCTCTCTCTCTCTCTCTCTCTCTCTCTCTCTCTCTCTCTCTCTCTCTTTTTTTTTTTTTTTTACTCGCAGCAGTTCTTTTGTTAGGGTGCAGTATCTGTTTTTTCTGGCTGCAGTTCTTTTTTTAGGGTGTAGTATCTCTGTTGTTTTTTTTCTATCAGCAGTTCTTTTGTTAGGGTGTAGTATCTGTTTTGTTCTCGCAGCAGTTCTTTTGTTAGGGTGTAATATCTGTTTTTTTTCTCGCAGCAGTTCTTTTGTTAGGGTGTAGTATCTCTCTTTTTGAAAACAAATGATAATCATAAACTGATTAGAGACATTCGATGTTAGATAGTCAAGAATGTTTTGGGCACTGTGTAAGAAAAAATAAACTAGAGAACTTGGTGACCACTGCAGCAAGTTTGAGGGGAGAAGAGCAAAGGGAAGGCAGAGAGATAAATATTTGGATGGCATGACCACACGACACGGTCGATACAAGCACACGGATCTGATCCACGGCTCTGATGATCGAGTTAGATAGCGAAACATGACCGCCCACGCTTACCGGCATAGTACATAATGATGATGATGATAAGACTCAATGTGTATTATCTCAAACTGATAACTGGTTGTGACAGAAGGGTACAGTAGCAAATGTCTGGGACAGACTGAGAAAAGCAATAACTGGAGCAAGTGAGCTAGTGTTGACAGCTGGTTAAGACTGATGAATGTTACACAGGAAATAATCGCTTCCGGAACTGCGCACAAGTTGCAGACTGCAAGTCTTCCCTCTGCGTCACAAAATGTAACCGTTGCATGTTTGTTAGTCGGACAAGATGGCCCCTGATCGAGTAATAAACCATTCGCGTTGATATTACTAGAATTCAGGATCGCCATAGCTTCATCAAGTAATGATCAACTGATAAATCGTACACAAATACAACAAATCAGCGCCATCATTTCTTCATTAATCTAATCGACTCAATCAGGCGTCGGAAGCGACATTTTCGAGTCTACGCTACCGGTCTTCCTCCTTTAACTGACCTAGGACGCCAAATCGATGCTGATGACATAGATCTATTTCCGCCATTACTGTTCACTTGAATAGGAATTCCGGCTGTGTGCAATAAATGTTCTAGATTGAACAATTCTCTTCCCCGCCAAGTCACATCAACAGCTTCTTCATCATTTTTTCTATTTTCAATAACCCCCTATCTTAAAATTCTATATCGTTTATTCTCTGGTCGAACATAAGACATAACCGGTAAAGAAGACGCCATGGGTTGTATTTGTATATGATTGAGTGGTGGCTTAATAACTCAGTGGGTGTTTATTATCATATATGGAACGAGATGGGAATTGAGTTGAGTTGGGTCAAGAACCGACATTACAGCACTCAGCATCTTGCAAAAGGCTACCTTCACTGTGGTGATTCTTGTTCTAATCTCTTCAAGACACCTTCCATCAGATAATTGTACCGATTCACTTGTTTAAGTATATTCCAATTTGCTTGTATTTTACATTGTAGTATTTCTTTATTTCTAGTGACGACCATAATCTGTGTCTTCTGATAATTTAATTGTAACGCTTGTTGTTCACTGTGTGCAACAACCGCATCAAATACATGTTGCAGATCCTGCTCGTTGTCTGCAGACAATACTGTTTATGCTGAGAACATTAAATGAACGTTCTATAGAAGTAAACAATGACCTACATCTTAGTTTTATTGATTACACAAATACGTCTGATAAAGTAAGACATGTCAACACGATGAAGATGCTTAAAATTTAAAATTTAGTTGCAAGTCCTTCACAGGACGTAGCAGTCAACCCCAGCATTTTCGCTGTTCGTGATCCCTGGACAAATTTTACGTTCAGTAGTTTGCCATTGCTTTCTGAACGACCGGCACCTATATCTTTTTCTCAAAAACCAGCACCGCTGTGTTTCGAATCCGGGTATACGGGCTCACAAACCGCGTTCGCAAGCCCTAAGCCACGGAGACCGGCCTTGCATATCTATAAATTGATGGGAAAGACAACAATTGATGGGTAAACAACATATATTGGAAACAACAAGCTGCCATAAAGATTAATAATGAAGTAGGTCAATATCAGCCTATTAAGAAAGGTATTAGACAGAGATGTGTAATGTCTTCCTGTACAGTGAAACTATTGTCATAAATGTAGAAGATATGAAATGAATCATCATTGGAGGAGGTAACAACAATAAATATCAATAGATATGCAGATGATACAATATTGATTTGATTGCAGACACTTACCAGGATTTGCAACATTTAGTAGATGCGGTTGTTCTACAAATAGAAGAACTAGGGTTAGAATTAAATTGTAAGAAGACACAGATTATGGTCGTCACTAGGAAGAAGGGAATACCACTATGTAATATACAATTAAATGGAAATATTCTTTAAAAAAATGAATCGGTACCATTATTTCGGAAGAGTCATAACATCTGATGGGAGGTGCCTTGAAGAGATTAGAACAAGAATCGCCATTGCATAGGTAGCCTTTTGCAAGATTGAAAATATACTGACCAATAAAAAGATGTCGTTTGCAACGAGAAAAAGAGTCTTGAGGTGCTACATAGAACCTATACTTTTGTATGGATGTGAAGCGTGGACAGTGAGCAGACAAGCTGAAAAAAACATCTGATGGCTGTGGAAATGTGATTTATTAGGAGAATGCAAAGAATGACTAAATATAGCAAGAAATAAATGAAAAGCATGAGCCGATTAGACAAATTAGACGGAGACAGTCGCATTGTTGGACACGCTATGAGAAGAAATCAATTAGAGAACTTGGTGACAACTGGCAAGATTGAGGGGAATAGAAGAAAGAGAAAACAGAGAAGCAAATACATGGATGGCTTGGCCACATGATATGGTCGAGACAAGAATACGGAGCTGATCCACGACTCTGGTCATCGTGTGAGATGGCGAAACATGACCGCCCACGCTTACCGGCATGGTACATGATGACTATGATGATGATGATGATGATGATGATGATGATGATGATGATGATGATGATGATGATGATGATGATGATGATGATGATGAGGGTTTTATGGAAGAAAGGTGAGAATACCGGGACAGACGGAATGAGCAATGGAGATATCTTGGCAGGAGTTAACTCAGAAGAGAGCTGGCTACTTAGATCAAAAGCAGATACTCCGCATTATTTGGGCATGTGGGAAAAGAGGAAAGCAGGAGTAAGTCGACAAAAAGGTTATAGGAGAAAAGAGGCAAAGGGGGTCGGGGGGGGGGGGGAGAACCAAGAGAGACGATAAAGAACAGCGTGACATCATGGCTTGGATCAATGTCGATATTCTAAATTAATGAAAGGACAAGAGATAGAAACCCGTGAATAGACATGATCTCCAACGTCACACGACATCGACTATAAGAAGAAGAACAAGAACAAGAACAAGAATAAAACACACTAAACAACAGACAAGAAATCAGATGTAATTCACTGGAAATGTGGACACGTCACTCCAAACAACGCATTTAATTGGCTAGAGCAGGGGTGGGCAAACTTTTTGTGCGTAGGGCCGCATTGACAAATGTAAAGCTATTGGCGGGCCGTATATATATATATTATATATATATATATATATATATATATATATATATATATATATATATATATATATATATATATATATATATATATATATTGTATAAAATGTCCATTTTGCATACAGCAACCTATCACAATAAGTAATTATTAATTATTTATAGGTTATTAAGCAGTATAAATAAATAATGACTGCAATGTTATTTTACTTATATACTTATACATTATATTTGACAATATGGACAAAAACTTTTACTAATTTGTTAACAAGATTTTACATCATGTTATTATAACAAATATTCTTTATTACCTATCAATGGCTTTAATTTAGACACAAAACCGACTACACTGTCACTATAATTGTTGATTTCTAATGAGATGTATGTAACTGCTTGCACTTTTTGACAATATTCTTGAAAATCGCATGACAGCATGCAAGTTGCAGTCCGACAATAAAGACTTACTCTTAGATTTGTTGATCTTCAAGGAAGAGAATGCTTGTTCGCAAATGTATGTTGATCAAAACAATGATAAAAGTTTAGCTGCAAAGTTTTTCAAATTTGGAAATGATTCTTGTGATAAAGATCCATAGAAATCCAGCAAACCATCTGACTTGAATTTCTCTTTCAGGTCATGATCTGCTTCTAAGTCAAGCAGCTCCAACTGTATATCCTCTGTGGCTGTATCAGCTTCTGCACTGAAGTGTTTATTCCACGTATAAATATCAATAATTGGGCATTTTCATGTACATCGGTACTCTCATCCAATGCAAGAGACTACCACAAAATTTTTTTACTTGCATCTTGAAGTTTATGCATAACATTGCCACTTATCTTATCAACCCGCCTGACCACAGTTCTCCTGGATAAAGTAATGTTGTCAGATCTGTTTTTTGTTGTTTGTTTTTTTTTGTTCTGGACACATAATGTTTGCTGCATCTAGCAAACATTTCTTGATGAACTCGCCATCAGAAAATGGCTTGTTCTGTTTTACAATTCTGTGTGACAGCACAAGACTAGCTTCAGTTGCAGCATCTTGAATTCAAGACTGTTTAGTGAAAACAGTTTGCTGTTTCTCCATAATTATTCACCAACTCAAGGCATTTCATTTCCCTCCCTTCGGTTGTTAAATTGTATCCGAAATCGGAATATTTTGTTTGATAATGTCTTTTAAAATTGTACTCCTTGAAGACAGCCACTGACTCACGACACAGCAAGCAAACTGATTTGCTACCAACTTTTATAAAACAGTACTTAGTTGTCCATTCATAATTAAACACACGGCATTCATCTTCAATCTTACGTTTGTTATTGACACTCATTTTTTAAATAAAATTCGAACAGTTAGAACTGTAAAAAACTTTAAAACGGAAATGAAACAAAACCTACTTCCGGCTGTGTGTGAAAATAAAATATTCGGAAAACAAGTAGTAAACTCAGAATAAATTTCAGAAATATATCAAGACTACTACAACAAATAAATTAATTTGAACATTGTAAATGTGGAAATAATTTAAAACAGCAAAAGACTTTTAAATTTAATATTTTCTTGCAAAATAAATCATTTTATTCACCGGAGAAATATCTGTTTTTCATAAACTCATCCTTATTAAATTTTTCATGTCGATAAATATTTCTCTATATAAAAATCGATAAATTCGCATTTTAGCATAACATGGTTCCAAATGTTGCTGTATGTAGCCAGGGGCCGGGTTGGGGTGAGCGCCCAACCTTGCATAAATACCCTAATGGCTCGTGCATTCATCACCTATGCAGCAGAAGTCCAACTTCTGGCCTTCTCGTGGCGGAACTGTTTTAACTAACAGGAGAAGGGGCGGCGGTGAGTCACTGGCGCCGAGAAATATACAGAACGCTCTAGATGTGTATGCTCGTACGTGCATGCGCAGACATGTGTGTGCGTGCTTATACACCTAACCTCGAGTAAGACCACAATCTGCTCAAGCAAAGGAAAGGTGCTGAATAAAGAGGCAACCAGCCAGGAGGCGCACCACAGAAATCAGGATGCCACCAATCACGCGCAATGAAATATGTCGACTACGGCTAAATGTTACGGTGCTCGCCCTACTTTGGACCCCCAGGAAGGTGCAGTGCCGGCCATATGCCTCGAAAGAGTCCAACCACAACTACTGGAGGTCCTTCTCAGATGTCCTGTGGAGCCAGGGGACCTGAGAATAGAGCGTCTGGCCATACCAAACAAAGACTAAAACTAATGCACTGGAATGCGGAGGTATTCAGCAACAAAACAATAGAACTAGAAAACATCTTGGACCAAGAAAAGGTAAGCGTATGTTGCTTGCAAGAAACTCACCTCAACGAAAACGAAATGATGTCTTGGAAATTGCCAGTATTAAGGACACTACTTTCTGAACTTAGAAGCTAGCATAAGGTCACCATACAGTGGATACCATCCCACTGTGGAGTACCCGGAAACAACAGGACTAATCGATTGGCTAAGGAAGGAGCAAAAGAAGAACAGCCTGATGTGCCCTTTACCACCAAATTAAAAGAATGATCAAATCAGTCAGAAAGCCACCAAACCTGCTCAAGACGACTACCACGTTATGGACAGACCAGAACAAGTCATTATTCTGCTCCTCAGAACAGGACACAATAGATTACGCAACCACATGTATACAAGATTCAAGATTGGTGAATCAGCCATGTGCACGTGTGGATTATCGTCGCAAACAGCAGAGCACATACTCAAAGACTGCCCAAATTACAATGTCTAGGCTAACCTTCTGGCCAAGAGAGACGACAGTGAAGATAAACTCTATGGACTGCTGAGTGAACTAAAAGGACAGTTAAATTCACACAAGAGGGCAACATTGCAGTTATAGTATTTAAGGCGAACGAAAGAAGAAGAAGAAGAAGAAGAAGAAGAAGAAGAAGAAGAAGAAGAAGAAGAAGAAGAAGAAGAAGAAGAAGAAGAAGAAGAAGAAGAAGAAGAAGAAGAAGAAGAAGAAGAAGAAGAAGAAGAAGAAGAAGAAGAAGAAGAAGAAGAAGCATTACATTACGAAAGGCCAAGGACTGTTTACAAAAATTGATAATTAGAAAGAAATCTTATCAAAACTGTTGAAACAATCATAACGGTACATGAAATTCTTTAAAATACAACAAAATAACTTAAAAACGAAGTAAAACTTGTTATTCCTAAAATCCCCCAATGGGCCGCATAAAATCAGGTGGCGGGTCGCATGCGGCCCGCGGGCCGTAATTTGCCCACCCCTGGCCTAGGTGATAGGAATGAGAGAGATGACGATTAACAGGCAAAGTGAGTAGGATAAAACCTGGTCTGACACAATCAGAGCCTGCGTGCACTTACTTTCGCACTAGCGAAAGGCCGTGCAAGCTTATGGGGCTTATGTTGACAAATATTACAAATAGTTCTCTCCCCCCCCCCACTTTTTTTCTTCCTCTCTCTCTCTCTCTCTCCTCTCTCTCTCTCTCTCTCTCTCTCTCTCTCTCTCTCTCTCTCTCTCTCTCTCTCTCTCTCACTCTCTCTCTGCTAAATGCTGATGCAATTACGTTTGCATAGAGAATATTTCAAATATCATAATAACATGATAGTAATACCTTAATTTATCACTACACTTATGTTCAAGAATTCCGCGGAATTTTTTTTTTCGCATATCCTATTTACATTGCTGTCAACAATAGCATTTTACCGCTGTTGTGGATGTCTTTGCAAGATTACGCAGAGTATTTTGCATTGCTTACTGAGCGACAATCTCAGATACCCCTGTAAGTAACCAACGCAACCCGATTCCCTACCGAATCTCGCGCAGCTGTTTCCCCACACGTGGATATACGGGATTACGGAGAAAATCGTTAACACCTTCGCCAGGGAGACGGCTCTGCGGAATTGCTAGATATCTAAAAGAAAAACACCCCGACAAACAAAATTGATGGTCCTTCATTATTATTCTGGTGATCATAATTGTTCTTCTCTTGTCTATATCTATAAAAGACGATGTATGTATGTGTGTAGGGATGTATTTGATGCGTTCGATAACGGTCCATCCGATTGAGATGAAATTTTCTACATGTATTCTTTTCATACCAATGCAGCCAACTGTCATAGTTGTTAGTGTACAATCAGCTATTTACTTACTAAAATTTAATATTTTAATTTACATGATCATTTATATATAGCGAGGGGACTTAACTTAAGAAAAGTTATTTCAAGGGGCATAACGTTTAATAGCATTGCTATATATTTTATATATAGATTGTTGCATTGTTTTCAAAGATTTATAAACTCTTTGTCTACAGTTATTTACAAGCATATGAGTTATAATAAATAATGATATAATCTTTAAGGCATTTTCAAAGTTTTCATAAAAATAATGCATCTATTTAAATAGTGAAAATTTTCTAACTCATCTTTTTATTTTTCTTCAACAGCACATATAATTTTTTTTAAACATTCTCATATGTATGGCGCGTTACACCCACGTTGGGTATTTATGATGCCCATGTTAAACATTGCCTCAACGAGTTACTTTTCATGCGTTTTAATGCTTATTGTTCTTTTGTTGTCAAAGAATTGCTTCATAAGAGATGTTGAATGAAAGCATGTATGAGAGAAAATAGAGAAGAAGGGCAGAATGTAGGACGGGCCTGCGTGTCCAATTCTTAACCCTTTGAAAATAAAGATTTTCGTTCGTTAAAAAAAAAGTAATTTTTTGTGAGAGAAAGTTAGTTGCATATCCTTTGCAGTACTCTGCAGTGAACCCACCGCCCACCATTTATTGGCTGTTCGTGATATCTTGGTAAGTTTACTTTAGATAGATCTCTTCCAATCATATTTTCTACTATCAATCTATCTATTCTTCTATCTTATCTATATTTTTAACGGGAACGGGCCGAACATAGACAGACAGATAGTCGGGAACGGAAGCTTATATGACTAGTTATACGAATTAAATGAGATGCTCCCCACCAGGGCATGGGCGAAGTCGGCCCGGGTCGGAAAGACAGACAGACAGACAGACAGATAGACAGACAGACAGATAGTCGGGAACGGGAGCTTATATGACTACTTATATGAATTAAATTAGATGCTCCCCAGCAGGGACTGGGTGAAGCCGGGCCGGGTCAGACAGACAGACAGACAGATAGACAGACAGACAAATAGTCGGGAACGGGAACGGGAGCTTATATGACTACTTATATGAAGTAAATGAGATGCTCCCCACCAAGGTTTGAGCGAAACCGGGCCGGGTCATACAGACAGAAAGACAGACAGACAGACAGACAGACAGACAGACAGACAGACAGACAGACAGTCGGGAACGGGAGCTTATATGACTACTTATATGAATTAGATGAGATGCTCCCTACCAGGGACTGGGTGAAGCCGGGCCGGGTCAGACAAACAGACAGACAGACAGATAGACAGACAGTCAGACAGACAGACAGACAGATAGTCGGGAACGGGAGCTTATATGACTACTTATATGAATTAAATGAGATGCTCCCCATCAGGAGCTGGGCGAAGCCGGGCCGGGTCAGACAGACAGACAGACAGACAGACAGACAGACAGATCCCCGCAGGAGCTGGGCGAAGCCGGGTCGGGTCAGCTAGTATCATCATAATGGTCTTTCACATAATCTGACCACGCATGTAAAATCTGATCTTTTTCTATTATGATTTTGCCATCTTTGGTTTTTAGGCAACCTGTTGATGTGTGTGTTATTTTGTTAGTGATGTCATTAATTCTTGTGTGCATTAATTTGGTATTCTGGGTGTTGTGTTGGTTTTCAATTTCCTTGCAATTTTCCTCAAGCCATGTTTCTTTTGCCTCTTTGCATAGCTTATAATTTTCCTGTGAATCTCTTCGTATATTTCCTTGTTATTTTGTTATTTCTTCTTATTTCCATGAGTTTTAAGATGTCTTCCATCATCCATTTCTTGCGTCCTATTACCTTTATTTTTGGGATTATCATTGTTGTTAGTGCAGCTTCTTGACTGATTTCTTTTATATTTCCAATTGGTCACTGACGTCTTGAAATAATTCCATTTCCATATCGGACAATGCATCGAATCTGTTCTTTACCTCTACGTTGAATTTATCTTTTATCTCCTCACTCTTCAGTGCCTGTAGATCAAATTTTGCGTTTCTATTTGTATATTTGACTTTCTTTAAGTTTATATGTAAATTCTTCTTCTTCTTCTTCAGCGTTCCGAGCCATTGAGGTTCTTTGCTGCAGATACAATCCGTCTCCATTCGTCTCTCTGGTTGACCTTCTCTTGCCAGTCGTTGATTCCAAGTGCTTGTAGGTCTGTATATATATTATCTCTCCACCGTCTTCTTGGTCTACCTTATATGTAAATTGCCTAAGATTAATCTATGGTTGCAGTAGCAGTCTGCTCTTGGTAGGGGGACATAAACATCTAATATTGATACAAGGGAAATTACTAGAAACTGAAAATGAAAATGGTATACCTAGGTATAATACCAATAAATAACATTAAAATCTTTCACTTTTTTTGAGAAATAAAGCAATCAATACCGCAGTCAGATTTTGCAATTAAGAGAATAAATCTATTAAAATCTTTATACAACATTTGTTTAATCTTTATTTACTTACATTTTATGATCCACTTTTTCAATTCTATGTTTATGTTTAATTATTAAAACTGTACTTTTAATGAAATTTAGGACACCCACTACTTTCCCCTATGTGGGGAAACAACATTTTTTTACTGGCCTCTTAAGGCCACCCACAATTTAAAGACAGTTTACTTTCATTAACGGCGAAAGACCTTGGAAGTCTATGGGGTTTATGTTGATAAATATGTTTAGAGGAAATGTCATTTATGTTTGTAAATTTCATTCAATTTGAACAAATAGTTCTCTCTCTCTCTCTCTCTCTCTCTCTCTCTCTCTCTCTCTCTCTCTCTCTCTCTCTCTCTCTCTCTCTCTCTCTCTCTCTCTCTCTCTCTCTCTCTCTCTCTCTCTCTCTCCCAAATGCTGGTGCAATTACGTTTGCTTAGAGAATATTTAAAATATAATAGCATGATAGTAATGCCTTGATGGGTGCCTCCTTCCCTCCACTAGCCTACGGGACACCCTTGGGCAAGGTGGAGTACCCGTTTAGCCACCCGATCAGGGTTACGTGAAGCCATGGGTGCAGGTGGTGGATGAAGTTGAGGAGCAGCCGACAGATAGATGTAGGTTATGGTCTCCAGTTTCACGACGGTAGGCAGATGATCTCTTTTTTGGGAGACATTGGCTACGGTCATTGACCAGTATGGTCACTGCTAGGAAGGAAAGCAATGGCAAACTACCTTCTTTACAGATGCCAAGAATATTATGTACTGCAGTCTTATCGATAATCAGAGAAACGGCGTAAATGGGTGCTCCATAGGAGCAGCCTCGCCCGGTAGGGGTAGTCATGTGCACCAGGTGATTCCAGACCGTCATCAGGCGACTGGGTGCAAAAGAATCAATCAATCAATCATGTGCCATGCCGGAAAGCGTGGGCGGTCATGACTCGCCATTTCACTCGATCACCAGAGTCGTGGATCAGCTCAGTGTTCCTGTCTCGTCCATGCCATGTGGCCAAGCCATCCAGATATTTTCCTCTCGGTCTTCCTCTTGGTCTGTTCCCTTCGATCTTGCCAGTTGTCACTAAGTTCTCCAGTCCATTTCTTCTCATAACATGTCCAAAAATTTTGACTGTCTACGTCTAATTTCTCTAATCAATCTACGATTTTCATTTGTCTCCTGTAGTACTTGGTCATTGGTTTTTCTATCTGTCCATGGTATTCTTTGCATTTTCCTCAGAAACCACATTTCTGCAGCCATCAGATGTTTTTCAGCTTGACTGCACATTGTCCAAGTTTCACATCCATACAAAAGAACAGGTTCTATGTATTCCCTCAACACTCTTTTTCTCGTTTCAATTGACATATTTTTATTGGTCAGAATGTTTTTCATCTTGCTAAAGGCTACTTTCGCCATGGCGATTCTTGTTCTAATCTCTTCAAGGCATCTCCCATCAGATGTTATGACTGTTCCGAGATAATTGTACAGATTCACTTGTTGAAGAATATTCCCATTTACTTGTATATTACATTGTGGTATTTCGTTCTTCCTAGTGACGACCATAATCTGTGTCTTTTTACAATTTAATGTTGTTCACTGTGTGTAACAATCGCATCTACTAAATTTTGCAGGTCCTGTTCATTGTCTGCAATCAAGACTGTATCATCTGCATATCTAATGTTATTGATGCATCGTCCCCCAATGTTGATTCCTTCCATATCTTCAATATTTCTGAAAATACTTTCACTGTACAGGGAAAACAGATCTGGAGAAATAGAACGTAAAGACTAAATGTCATGGCAGGGCAGACTAGGTCCTAAGCGTTGGTCGACAACTGGTCTAGGATCGAAACTCCGACAGGCGGACAGTATTGCTTTGCTGATCCGGCAGCTTCTGCAGCTTGCCTAATTCCAGATTATTGGTGCTACCTTTCTTCTGAGGTAAACAAGGCAGACCGAATGAGGGATCATGCTGCTTGGGCAACATATGGTCTCTACAATTCAGCCTAGGCTCTGTGCTATAGTAAGATTATTGTACTTTTTTTTTGGAAGCATAATAATTATCGTGTCAGTAAAGTTCAGTACAGCACAGCACAGCACATTATAGTACAGTACAGTAATGTACAGTAGTACATATATGTATTGTAACATGTATGTGTTTTTTTACTGATATTATTGACAAATGTGAATCTCTCAACTAATGTCTTGTATCTGTGTGTCTGCGACAGGTCATCAAGATGATACTAATGTCTTGTATCTCTGTGTCTGCGACAGGTCATCAAGATGATGATCACTGTGGTTGGCATCTACGGAATCTGCTGGCTCCCGCTGCACATCATCACCATCGTCGGCGACATCGACGGCAGCATCTTCAAACACGCCTACATGCGGATTATCTGGATCACAATCCACTCACTTGCCATGAGCAGCTGCGCCTATAACCCTTTCATCTACTACTGGATGAACCCCAAGCTCAAGGAAGGGTACGTATCCATGTTCAGGGACCTTCGCGCCATTTTCTGCAGTGCGTGTCAGAGCAACAGTGGACGAAACGACAATATGACGTCCAGTGGAAGCAGACGGTACATATTTAAGTTTGGAAATGATGGCAGGAACACCACAAACAGTCGCAGGCACTCGGGCACGCGCATGGTCGAGTTAACGGGCACCTTTTGTGACGTCAGTCGGAAGTGTGTTGACGCTCTCCTGGTAGCCAACCAAGAACACGACAAAATATTTGCCAAAGAAGTCGAGTTTGTTCCAGAACTGAGCAAAGTTTCCGAAGGTACAGAGAATCTGGTTAGTTGCTATGTTGTCAGGAATCCCCATTCACAAGTGGACAACCATACGGATTTTCCCTCGTCATAATGTTGATATATATGTGGGGATTTGTTTTCTTGATCATTTTACAATTAAACATTCGTTTTTCTACCTCATCCATTTTGTTTATCGGTTGTAAACAAGACGGAATCAACGCTGGCGGGCTTTTGTTGTTTGAATTTTGAATCAACGTTTAAATAATCATCTTCGTTGTTTTTGCTGTTATCATTAATGTGTCTTGGACGAAACATCTATAAGTAGATCTTTGCTCTGACCTGTTTGTACATTAACTATGAAAAGACTTGTCAATGTTCATGTCTCTTGCTCTGTATCAAACTGTCATACAAATGTCCATTCTGTTGTGACACAATCATACAGGCCTTAATACAGGCATCACATAATCATACAGGCCTTAATACAGACATCAGACAATCACACAGGCTTAAATACAGGCATCACACAATCATATAGGCTTTAATACAGGCACCACACAATCATACAGGCATCACAATAACAACAACAAAGCTTTATTTTGAAAGGGTTAAGAATTGGGCACGCAGGCCCGTCTAACATTCTGCCCTTTAATCACTCTCTTTCATACATTATACCATTCACACATCATTCAAGGCTAACTAAAAACAGCTACAATATCAATATAAAAGATATGCATTATAAAGGCATGTGGAAAATGAAAAATCAATACTACACGACTCAGTAATAGTAATAACTGGTGTGGCACTTGTTATTAACTATGTGGAATATACTGGCCTACCAAAAGGGGACTGGCTGTTATACTATGGTTTTATTATTATTATTACTTCTATTATTAAGGGGGAAGGTAATCCGTACTGAGATAGTGTTCAAATAATTTGCGATTATATGTATAGGGATTTATAGATAATATGACCATTAAAAGAACGGAAACATACAAATACTTGGGTACAATCTTCAACTGCTCCAACATCATAAGGGAAGAAATACAACCTAGAATCAATTCTGGAAGTAAGATATACTATGCACTACAACATCTACTAAAATCAAAGGCGCTATCTCGTAACACCAAGATCACAATATACAAAACACTGATCAGACCAGTTGTGCTGTATGGCTCTGAAACCTGGAGTACAACGAAACGGAGACGAAACCTTGCTACAGACCTTTGAGAACAAAGTTTTCAGACGCATCTTTGGACCCATTAGGGATACACAAAGTGGAGAATGGAAAAGAAGAAGTAACAAAGACATTTATGATCTGTTTAAGTCCCCGCTAATCACTGGTATCATGAAGGCTAATAGACTATGATGGCTGGGGCATATAGAAAGAATGGAAGATAATAGGGAAACAAAACTCGCTTACACTCAGGAAATAAATGACCGTAGACCCCGAGGTAGACCAAGAAGACGGTGGAGAGATTATATATATATATATATATATATATATATATATATATATATATATATATATATATATATATATATATATATATATATATATATATATATATATATACTAGCTGACCCGGCCCGACTTCGCCCAGACTCTGGTGGGGAGCATCTCATTTAATTCATATAAGTAGTCATATAAGTTCTCGTTCCCGTTACCGACTATCTGTCTGTCTGTCTGTCTGTCTATCTGTTTGTCTGTCTGTCTGTCTGACCCGGCCCGTCTTCGCCCAGACTCTGATGGGGAGCATCTCATTTAATTCATATAAGTAGTCATATAAGTTCCCGTTCCGACTATCTATCTGTCTGTCTGTCTGACCGGCCCGGCATCGCCCAACTCCTGGTGGGGAGCATCTCATTTAATTCATGTAAGTAGTCATATAAGTTCCCGTTCCCGACTGTCTGTCTGTCTGTCTGTCTGTCTGTCTGTCTGTCTGTCTGTCTGTCTGTCTGTCTGTCTGTCTGTCTGTCTGTCTGTCTGTCTGTCTGTCTATCTATCTATCTATCTATCTGTCTGTCTGTCTGTCTGACCCGGCCCAGCCCATGGTGGAGAGCATCTCATTTAAATTATATAAGTAGTCATATAAGATCCCGTTCCCGACTATCTGTCTGACTGTCTGTCTGTCTTGGGTAAATGTAGGAGGGAGGAGGAAGAGGGAGGTGGAGGAGGGAGGAGGAGGAGGAGACAGGAGGAGTAGGGAGGAATAGGAGGGAGGAGGAGGGATTAGGAGGAGGAGGGAGGAGTAGGGTGGAGGAGGAGGCGAGGAGGAGGGAGGAGGAAGAGGGAGGAGGAGAACGCAGGAGGAGAAGGGAGCAGGAGGAGGAGAGGAGAGGAGGAGGGAGAGGGAGGAGGAGAGAGTAGGAGGAGGGAGGAGGCGGAGGGAGAAGGAAGAGGGAGGAGGAAGAGGGAGAAGGAGGAGGGAGAAGGAGGGGGAGGAGGAGGAGGGAAGAGGAGGAGGGGAGGAGGAGGAGGGAGGAGGAATGTGAAGGGAGGAGGACGGAGGAGGTAGAGGGAGGAGGAGGAGGAGGGAGGCGGAGAGAGGAGGAGGAGGGAGGAGGAGGAAGAGGAAGGAGGAGGAATGTGAAGGGAGGAGGGGGGATGAGGTAGAGGGAGGAGGAGGGAGGAGGAGGAGGTAGAGGGAGGAGGAGGAGGGAGGAGGCGGAGAGGGAGGAGGAGGAAGGAGGAGGGGGAGGAGTGAGGAGGAGGGAGGAAGAAGGAGGAGGAGTGGTGAGGAGGAGGGAGGAGGAGGAGGGAGGAGGAGAGAGGAGGAGGAGGGAGGAGGAGGGATGAGGAGGAGGGAGGAGGAGGAGGAATGTGAAGGGAGGAGGAGGGAGGAGGTAGAGGGAGGAGGAGGAGTGAGGAGGAGGAGAGGGAGGAGGAGGAAGGAGGAGGGGGAGGAGGAGGGAGGAAGAAGGAGGAGGAGGGAGAAGGAGGGATGAGGAGGAGGAGGGAGGAGGAGGAAGAGGGAGGAGGAGGAATGTGAAGGGAGGAGGAGGTAGAGGGAGGAGGAGAAGGGAGGAGGAGGGTTGAGGAGGAGGGAGGAGGAGGAAGAGGGAGGAGGAGGAATGTGAAGGGAGGAGGAGGAGGGAGGAGGAGGAGGAGGAGAGGGAGGAGGAGGAAGGAGGAGGGGAGGAGGGAGGAGGAGGAGGGAGGAAGAAGGAGGAGGAGGAGGGAAAGGAGGGATGAGGAGGAGGAGGGAGGAGGAGGAAGAGGGAGGAGGAGGAATGTGAAGGGAGGAGGAGGGATAGGGAGGAGGGGGAGGGGAAGAGGAATAGGGTAGGAGGAAGAGTGGAGAGGAGGAGGGAGGAGGTAGAGGGAGGAAAAGGGAGGAGGAGAGAGGAGGAGGAGGGAGGAGGTAGGAGGAGGAGGAAGAGGGAGGAGGAGGGAGGAGAAGGAAGGAGGAGGAAGAAGGAGGAGGAGGAGGATGGAGGAGGGAGAGGGAGGAAGAGGGAGGAGGAGGAAGAGGTAGGAGGAGGAAGAAGGAGGAGGAGGAAGAGGGAGGAGGAGGATGGAGGAGGGAGAGGGAGGAGGGGAAGAGGAAGAGGGTAGGAGTAGGGGAGAGGAGGAGAAGAAGGGAGAAGGAGAGAGGAGGAGAAGGAGGAGGAGGGAGGAGGAGGGGAGAGGAGGAGGGGGTAGGCAGAGGGAGAAGAAGGAAGGAGGAGGAGGAAGGAGGGAGAGGAAGGAGGAGAATGAGGAGGGGAGGAAGGAAAGGGAGGTGGAAGAGGAGGAGGAGGGAGGAGGAAAGAGGTAGGGGGAGGAGGAGGTAGAGGGAGGAGGAGGAGGAAGGAAAGGGAGGAGGAAGAGGAGGAGAAGGGAGGTGGAGGGAGGAGGAGGAGGTAGAGGGAGGAGGAGGGAGGAGGAAGAGGGAAGAGGGAGAAGAAGGGAGAAAGAGGAGGGAGGATGATGAGGGAGAAGGAGGCAGGAGGAGGAGGAGGGAGGCAGGAGGAGGAGGAGGGAGGAGGAGGGAGAGGGAGGAGGAGGGAAGATGAGGGAAGAGGCGGAGGGAGTAGGAGGGAGGAGGATGGAGGAGGAGGGGAGAGGAAGAGGGAGAAGGAAGAGGGAGAAGGAGGAGGGAGGGATGAGAGGGAGGAGGAAGAGGAGAAGGGTGGAGGGAGGAGGTAGAGGGAGGAGAAGAGAGGAGGAGAGAGTTCGCCATTCCGAATTCATACTCGTCTAGTTCTTCCCTTCTACACGACTGTAGATAACTTCCTTACACATAAAAAGATGAATTGTTATTGATATTGCCGTGGCATGGAGGAATATCAGCAGCAGAGTTGATCCAAAAAACCAAAGACTGAGATCTACGGAGAGCCATGAACGCCTACGCCAGCCGGCACGGCACTTGATGATGATGATTGCCGTGTGACGATTCTGTGTAGTCACGTCATTTTCTTCCCTTTCCCTAGCGTTTTGGTTCGGGGATTCTTTCATCATCATCATCATATATTTACGTACGTATTTTGGGAGGGGGAGGAGGGAGGAGGAGGAAGAAAAAAAAAAACTATGACAGTTGACAGCTCTGGAATGAAAGGAAGGCGTGTAGAAAATTTCATCTTAATCGGATGGGCCGTTCGCGAACAAATAAAGGACATACATATTTACATACATACATATATACATATATACATACACTTTGTTTTATATATATACTAGCTGACCCGGCCCGGCTTCGCCCAGACTCTGGTGGGGAGCATCTCATTTAATTCATATAAGTAGTCATATAAGTTCTCGTTCCCGTTACCGACTATCTGTCTGTCTGTCTGTCTGTCTGTCTGTCTATCTGTCTGTCTGTCTGTCTGACCCGGCCCGTCTTCGCCCAGACCCTGATGGGGAGCATCTCATTTAATTCATATAAGTAGTCATATAAGTTCCCGTTCCGACTATCTATCTGTCTGTCTGTCTGACCCGGCCCGGCATCGCCCAACTCCTGGTGGGGAGCATCTCATTTAATTCATATAAGTAGTCATATAAGTTCCCGTTCCCGACTGTCTGTCTGTCTGTCTGTCTGTCTGTCTGTCTGTCTGTCTGTCTGTCTGTCTGTCTGTCTGTCTGTCTGTCTGTCTGTCTATCTATCTATCTATCTGTCTGTCTGTCTGACCCGGCCCAGCCCATGGTGGAGAGCATCTCATTTAAATTATATAAGTAGTCATATAAGATTCCCGTTCCCGACTATCTGTCTGACTGTCTGTCTGTCTTGGGTAAATGTAGGAGGGAGGAGGAAGAGGGAGGTGGAGGAGGGAAGAGGAGGAGAGGAGGAGGAGGAGGGAGGAGTAGGGAGGAGTAGGGAGGAATAGGAGGGAGGAGGAGGAGGGAGGAGTAGGGTGGAGTAGGGTGGAGTAGGGAGGAATAGGAGGGAGGAGGAGGAGGGAGGAGTAGGGTGGAGTAGGGTGGAGGAGGAGGCGAGGAGGAGGGAGGAGGAAGAGGGAGGAGGAGGGAGAAGGAGGGAGGAGGAGAACGCAGGAGGAGAAGGGAGCAGGGGAGGAGGAGGAGGGAGAGGGAGGAGGAGGGAGGAGGAGGAGAGAGTAGGAGGAGGGAGGAGGCAGAGGGAGGAGGAAGAGGGAGAAGGAGGAGGGAGAAGGAGGAGAAGGAGGGGAGGAGGAGGAGGGAAGAGGAGGAGGGGAGGAGGAGGGAGGGAGGAGGAGGAATGTGAAGGGAGGAGGAGGGAGGAGGTAGAGGAAGGAGGAGGATGAGGGAGGTGGAGAGAGGAGGAGGGAGGAGGAGGAAGAGGGAGGAGGAGAATGTGAAGGGAGGAAGGGGGAGGAGGTAGAGGGAGGAGGAGGGAGGAGGAGGAGGTAGAGGGAGGAGGAGGGAGGAGGAGGAGGGAGGAGGAGGAGGAGGAGGCGGAGAGGGAGGAGGAGGAAGGAGGAGGGGGAGGAGTGAGGAGGAGGGAGGAAGAAGGAGGAGGAGGGAGGAGGAGTGATGAGGAGGAGGGAGGAGGAGGATGGAGGAGGAGAGAGGAGGAGGAGGGAGGAGGAGGGATGAGGGGGAGGGAGGAGGAGGAGAGGGAGGAGGAATGTGAAGGGAGGAGGAGGGAGGAGGTAGAGGGAGGAGGAGGAGGAGGAGGAGGAGGAGGAGGAGGAGGAGGAAGGAGGAGGGGGAGGAGGGAGGAGGAGGAGGGAGGAATAAGGAGGAGGAGGGAGAAGGAGGGATGAGGAGGAGGAGGGAGGAGGAGGAAGAGGGAGGAGGAGGAATGTGAAGGGAGGAGGAGGTAGAGGGAGGAGGAGGAGGAGAAGGGAGGAGGAGGGATGAGGAGGAGGGAGGAGGGGGAAGAGGGAGGAGGAGGAATGTGAAGGGAGGAGGAGGGAGGAGGTAGAGGGAGGAGGAGGAGGAGTGAGGAGGAGGAGAGTGAGGAGGAGGAGAGGGAGGGGAGTGAGGAGGAGGAGAGGGAGGAAGAGGAAGGAGGAAGGGGAGGAGGGAGGAGGAGGGAGGAAGAAGGAGGAGGAGGGAGAAGGAGGGATGAGGAGGAGGAGGGAGGAGGAGGAAGAGGGAGGAGGAGGAATGTGAAGGGAGGAGGAGGGATAGGGAGGAGGGGGAGGGGAAGAGGAAGAGGGTAGGAGGAAGAGTGGAGAGGAGGAGGGAGGAGGTAGAGGGAGGAGGAAGAGGGAGGAAAAGGGAGGAGGGAGGAGGAGAGAGGAGGAGGAGGGAGGAGGTAGGAGGAGGAGGAAGAGGGAGGAGGAGGGAGGAGAAGGAAGGAGGAGGAAGAAGGAGGAGGAAGAGGGAGGAGGAAGGAGGAGGGAGAGGGAGGAAGAGGGAGGAGGAGGAAGGAGGAGGAAGAGGAAGGAGGAGGAAGAGGGAGGAGGAGGAAGAGGGAGGAGGAGGAGGGGAGAGGGAGGAGGGGAAGAGGAAGAGGATAGGAGGAGGAGGAGGGAGAGGAGGAGAAGAAGGGAGAAGGAGGGAGGAGGAGAAGGAGGAGGAGGAGGGAGGAGGAGAGAGGAGGAGGGAGGAGGCAGAGGGAGAAGAAGGAAGGAGGAGGAGGAAGGAGGGAGAGGAAGGAGGGAGAATGAGGAGGGTAGGAAGGAAAGGGAGGTGGAAGAGGAGGAGGAGGGAGGAGGAAAGAGGTAGGGGGAGGAGGAGGTAGAGGGAGGAGGAGGAGGAAGGAAAGGGAGGAGGAAGAGGAGGAGAAGGGAGGAGGAGGGTGGAGGGAGGAGGAGGAGGTAGAGGGAGGAGGAGGGAGGAGGTAGGAGGAGGAAGAGGGAAGAGGGAGAAGAAGGGAGAAGGAGGAGGGAGGATGATGAGGGAGAAGGAGGCAGGAGGAGGAGGGAGGCAGGAGAAGGAGGAGGGATGAGGAGGGAGAGGGAGGAGGAGGGAAGATGAGGGAGGAGGGGGGAGGAGGCGGAGGGAGTAGGAGGGAGGAGGATGGAGGAGGAGGGGAGAGGAAGAGGGAGAAGGAAGAGGGAGAAGGAGGAGGGAGGAGGGAGAGGGATGAGAGGGAGGAGGAAGAGGAGAAGGGTGGAGGGAGGAGGTAGAGGGAGGAGAAGAGAGGAGGAGAGAGTTCGCCATTCCGAATTCATACTCGTCTAGTTCTTCCCTTCTACACGACTGTAGATAACTTCCTTACACATAAAAAGATGAATTGTTATTGATATTGCCGTGGCATGGAGGAATATCAGCAGCAGAATTGATCCAAAAAACCAAAGACTGAGATCTACGGAGAGCCATGAACGCCTACGCCAGCCGGCACGGCACTTGATGATGATGATTGCCGTGTGACGATTCTGTGTAGTCACGTCATTTTCTTCCCTTTCCCTTAGCGTTTTGGTTCGGGGATTCTTTCATCATCATCATCATATATTTACGTACGTATTTTGGGAGGGGGAGGAGGGAGGAGGAGGAAGAAGAAAAAAAAACTATGACAGTTGACAGCTCTGGAATGAAAGGAAGGCGTGTAGAAAATTTCATCTCAATCGGATGGGCCGTTCGCGAACAAATAAAGGACATACATATATATTTACATATATATTTACATACATACACTTTGTTTTATATATATATATATATATATATATATATATATATATATATATATATATATATATATATATATATATATATATATATATATATATAGACCTACAAGCACTTGGAATCAACGACTGGCAAGAGAAGGTCAACCAGAGAGACGAATGGGGACGGATTGTATCTGCAGCAAAGAACCTCAATGGCTCAGAACGCTGAAGAAGAAGAAGATGTATAGGGATTGGTGATGTCTTTTATTTCATGTTGAAGATTGTTCCACAGCTGAGCTGCAGAGTACATTAAGCTTGTTTTGTATAAGTCTATCCTAGGCTTCGGAATGTGTAATATATTTAATCGTTTACTGTGTCTAGCATTATATTCAAACAATGGCGAAAGGTAATTTGGGGCATTCTGATGTAGGATTTTGTGAATTAGTTGGGCCTTATTAAAAAGCAGACGTTTTCAGAGTGGTAGTAACTGAAGGCGTTTATGCAGGCTAGGATTGTCAGTTAAATGTTTGCTATAAATTAAACTCATGGCCCGTTTCTGGAGTGAGTAAAGTCGCTTGGTGCTTGAATTGGAACAACCGTCCCAGACTGTAGAGCAGTAGTCAAGATGTGTCTGTATGTGAGACGTATAGAATATTTTCCTTGAGTCCTCATCAAGGAAAT
This sequence comes from Cepaea nemoralis, assembly GCA_014155875.1. Lineage (NCBI taxonomy): Eukaryota > Metazoa > Mollusca > Gastropoda > Stylommatophora > Helicidae > Cepaea > Cepaea nemoralis. The sequence goes on from JACEFZ010003259.1 coordinate 291,098, forward strand.
TTTTAATTTTGGCGAGTGGGTAGACTTTTTTCGCTGTTTGTTTAGTGAGCGCTTGAACGTGAGGATTAAAGGTTAGGTTTCTATCAATGATGAGGCCTAATGTTTTGTGCTCAATTACACTTTCTACTGGCATGTTAGCGATGTGAAGTTGAAGTGATCTGTGTGAATTTAGAGTCTGAAGTCTTTGTCTGGCTGTTAATAACATAGATTTTGTTTTAGTGATGTTAATTTGCATACGGTTCGCATAGCTCCACCTAACTATATTATTTAATTCTTGTTGCAAAGTCGACTCCAGCAAATTACTGCTTTCAGCGTTTGTATACACTGTACAGTCGTCTGCAAATAGATCGCAGGACGACGAAAGATGCAAAGGTAGATCATTAATATATATGGCGAATAATAGAGGGCCAAGAATAGAGCCTTGCGGTACTCCAGTATTGAAGGTAGTGGTTTGGGACAGAGATTTATTGTATGATACTACTTGATTTCTGTTTGACAGAAAAGATGTATTAGCGTCACAACGTTAGGGCCAATTTTCATTGTCTCTAGTTTTTTAATTAAAATGGCATGGTCTATCATATCAAATACTTTAGTGAAATCGATAAACACAGCTCCACATAGATTGTTATTAGTTATATTCTGGTGCTAATTTTCTATCATGTTTGTTAGGGCCGTATGGCAAGAATATTTTGGTCGAAATCCTGATTGACTGTCAACTATAAGCTTGTTGCGATCTAAATACTGTAATGTTACCTTATGGATGTGTTTTTCTAGTGGTTTAGATAGTGATGATAATAAAGAAATTGGTCTATAATTGTTCGGGAGACCATTGTCCAATGAACCATATTTAAGGAGAGGATACACTTTAGCGATTTTGAGAGCTGATGGAAAGTGACCTTTGGTGAGACACTGATTATATACATAGGTTAGTGATACACAGATCATTGGCGCAGCACAGTGGAGAATCCGACTGCTGATTTCATCTAACCCAGATGAGTTTGTGTTTTTTTAGGTTACTGAGGTAAGTGAATACTTCAGTGACTGTCATTAGCAGTATGTCAGAAAGGATATCTCGGGGGCATCTGGTCTCGCAAAACGATGACAGTAAAGATATGTTGCAAGGGCGAATTTGGTATTGCAGCCTTCAACTTATCTATGTCTTTTTTTAAAAAAAGTTACAAATTTGGTCGCATGAAATAGGATTTATGAATGAATTGAGAAGTTATACTTGTTTGTCAAGGTTTAATTCCCTTCCAATATCCTTACTTTTGTTTTTTCCATTACTAAGTTCTTAGAGTAATTTTTCTTTTCTTTTTGTCTGGTATATTGAACTTTGTTTCAAGAGTACGGTATGTGCTGAGATCCTGCATTTTATGTGCCTTATCTCTGTCTCTCCTAATTTTAAGAATTTCCCGGGTGATCCAAGGTGTTTTACGTAATGTTTTACTCGAATTCCTTTATTGGCACATGTCTATCAAACACATCAATAAGATTTTCATCCGGATTCCAGAGCATCTGGTCGGAAGATGATAAACATTGTTTTGAGGTAAAAGAGCAAGTCCCTTAAAAATTTCGTTTGGTTGAAATTTTTGTAGCTTCTATATTTTAAAATTTTGGTTTTTGTTTAGGAGTTTTAATTCCTTTTTAGACCATGTGCTGCATATTTGGGGAGTGATCGCTCACTGCACAATTGGGCACGGTGCAGATGATTTTTCCGGGAAGTACATAAATGTGATCTATAAGTGTTGAAGATGAGTTTGATACTATAGTATCTTGTTTACTATTTGTTGGAAGTTGTGTGATGCAATTATATTTCCCCCAAAATTTTAAGGATTTGTTGGTGTCAATGTAAATTTCCCAGAGTATAATTTCCTTCCGGGAAACGAAAACCACATCCATCATGGTAGTGAAGGTTTTGTACCAGACGTGTCAGCCCTGAGATTTTTATAGAGGTAGCCAATTATCAGGGGTGTGCGTTTCGAAGTTTTAACTCTAACCAAATACATTTATTTTGCAAGTTCAAAGTTGCCTACAGTGAACATTTTGTAGATTAGAAACATAGGCTACTATGCCTGTCTCTGTTTCTAAAGGGGTCTCTTCTAAAAACTTTGTACCCTTTAATAGAG